>CAJVRM010000284.1:0-19601 GCA_911693285.1 Hymenoscyphus albidus | reverse complement strand
GGTGGGGAGGGGGTGGGAGGGGTTGCCGGAGGTGAGGGAGGTGAGGGTTGTTAAGGGGTGTGATGGGGGATGTTGATGGGTTATGTTTGGAATTTGAATTGGAGTAGAGTTGTGGAACTTGCTTTGCTTTGGTCCAGTAAATTGACAAACTTACTCCTATTCTCCTCTTTCATACTTCAAATCACTCAGCTGTTACTTTACTTAAGGTAATTAGGGTGAATGAAGATGTAGGGATTTTGAGCTTAGGATTGTTAGGGCATTATTTATAACAACCAAGTATACGTAACCTACGGGGCTGGGTATTTGAGAAGAAAGGGAAAGAAAATCAGAGATGGACTGTGGATAAAAGAGCGTGGTTCTCTTTCTGATAAAGGTATTTTCATCTGAATCAAAGCATCCCCATGATAAATATGATAATGAATATAAATAAAACAACGACGAGCAAGCATCAAACAAAAATAGTTTCAGACTTTAATATCAAAGATAAGAGACCGACCGGCTGAATACTTTGTGCAAATAATACTAAAACATACCATCAAACTCTAAGCGAAGCGAAACGAAGAGTTGAGATCTCCTTATACCGACGACCGCCCGGTTTCCAGAAGAAACCGAAATTCGGCCAGGCTTCGGATAGATATAGAAGAATAAAAATAGAGATCTCGTTGTCAAAGCGTCTACCAACCAGCTGGTCGGGGCCACCGTATGCTAGGCGTAGATCCTAACTCCTGGGACGAGTCGACGACAAAGAAGACGATAATCCAGTGTTCAGTCTTGTTAGACATTGGAAGAAGCAGACGGGCCGAAAGATTTTGATATTGAGATCTGTCAGACTTGTATCGTCAGCACTGTTGCTCATGAAATAGGCCGAAGTGATGTTTTTGTCTGATAGACATAGACATACTATCTCGTCGCAACAAATTGACCGACGTTCGGCCTTGATATTGACGATGATCATTGATTCCAAGATTGAAGGATGAACGATCAACTCGTCATGACGATCTGATTCTTGACTCGGCCCGTGATACCGGAAGGCGTCAGTACAAAAGGAATATCTCGTAGAACAAGTTACTGTACTTCTATCGTAGATGAACAAAACATGTAAGCAGCAGATAATGAAGCCTTCGCAATTGGAAAGAATAGAAGACTTTGTATCTCATGCTTAATCAATACTTGGCCACTTGGTCCGTATTTATTAAGCAAGGTAAAAACAAACTCGGTACGGTACGAGAAGCGAGAAAAGCAAAAGGCAAAAGGCCAAAAAAGAAAACCTCTAGCCAGGGAAGTCCATCCAAGACGAATTCAAGCTTTGAGACAACCACGGGTACCTGCACCGTTTCAAAAACCACAATGTCTTACCGTACAGTACCGCCATATCTTTGCTTCTTCCCTCCCACCACCCAATGCCGGCGAGATGTACAGTACCGTACCAGGGGAACCGAAACGAGAAAACAAAGTGAGAAAATAAATTCTACTGGTAGATTTAAAAACGCGGGGAAATGGAACGGAAAAGGAAAATGCTGGTGGACGATGCAGGTAAACCCTAGATGGAAGGAAGATCAATCCCATTTTTCTTCTGCCTTCCCCGCCAGAAGGATCTATGATCGATGCGGTGGGGATTGCCGCGTGGCCTTGTTAGGGTTTGCAGGGTGTCTTTGCCATGTGCATTTTGCGATCATGACGGGAATTTGGATTTCTGTATGGAATTGAGAGGAGTGAATAGATTTCCGTGTAGACGAGGTATGGCATTGTGAAAGGCATTTGGACTTGCTGATTGATACTGAGGAGATGCCGAGGAAAAGATACTGTAAAATTGGGTTCCCCTTTTCTTGTTGAAAAAGCTTGTGCCCGGGGAAGGACGGAAGCTACAAAGTATGTAAACCTGTTGATCAAGACATCTGACGAATATAAGAGGTGCGCAAATATCTTTCCACTTGACGGGAACTTTCGACTGCTGGATTGGTCTCTATGAAATGGAACATTTTCCCTTGCTGCGATGTGATGTGCTACTGATGCGTGACGTAAAAGTCTGAGAGCGAGGTAGGAAACAATCACCAACTCAACAAAACAACAGACAACCACTTCGGTCGTAAGGCTCTGAAAGGAGAATACGGCACAGCAATGAACATTGTAACTCTCGAACCATCGACGGTAAAGACGCAGGGGGTTCCACCGTACCGGTTCATGTTCCCAATCAAGTATAGCGACGATGTTCATAAAGCGGAGTTTCTGTACCAGGTAAATTTCAACCGTAAATGTTATGTTACGGAGGTGACCCCCTTGGGATCTTTTCCTTGGGTTCTGGGGTTTTGAAACTTGAAATTTGTGATTGATGCTTGAAATTGTGATTGATGCTTGCTGAGATGCCTTATCGTGCATTGTTGGTGGAGCATGAACGTGATCTAATTGCATGAGTTGGGAACCAGCCGGGTTGGATATATTTTTTGAGGTAATGCTCGCGAGTTGGAATTGCACTTTCTCTAGATATTGACAATGCAATTGTAAATATTGTCCGGAAGCCCTGTGAGGAGCATGTATCATTGTAGGAATATCAAAACACATGAAAGCGTTTTCCCGTATCGCAAAATCGGAATTGTCTTCGGCAGTGCTTTCGGAGGAAGGTGGAACTCAGTACGGAGATTTTAATTTTGGACAATAGACGATTATTCGAGTGCCGCAAAGTGTATTTGTCTGGGGTTAATTGTTGTCTAAAGGAAAAACGGATCGTCGTTAAGCTGGATGAAGCTCAATCATAGACCCCTGGGCCATGAGAGATGCTGCCAAGCTGTCAATCAATTTAGTTTGGTTGGTAAGGCCTCGTGCTGGAGGTGATTATTTCTCCTTTTCTTTCCATGTTTCCATACCTCATGGTTTGACAAAAACGGGCGGGAATTTGGATTTTGAAAGGATCAATTTTGTATACCTTTTCGAGAATACCTATATTTATTATCTTCCAAATTCGGATGTTTTATTTTCCCTTCTTCGCAAACTTTCGGCCTCCTTCCAGCTGGTAGATCCTAAATTGGAAGTTCTGTCTGATTCGCAGCATGCCCTTGCATACCAACCCACGTATTGGTACGTCGCCCGGAAAAAAAGAGGGGTTCGTATGTTGCCACGCCCACGACCAATGGTTGCAACGGACGTCAACAAAGATGTCTCCTCGGGGGAACACAGACATTTCCTCCGAACCGTTTTCTGGAATAGCTTGGAATCTGCAGTGTCCGTGAACTTTTACATGCCGTGAAAAGGTGGTTTCGGACCCAAAAGTCACTGAGATGCGATTACAGTTTGGTAGCGAGGCTGTTACGAGGACTCACTACAACGCCGTGTACAGGCTTAGTGTACCGGCACATTTGTTGAGTATGATAATAATGGTACGGTAGTATGACAGCGTCATCCCTTGACAGTTGGAATTCGTTGGGGATCTAGATCATCAGAAGATTGTCGTGTGTTTGAAGATTGATAAACTGTTCAAAGGAAAAAGGGATATGGGAACTCCAGACAACTTCCTAAAGTATGTACTTTTACGTAGTTGCTGAATAACACGGGTTAGAACGGCCACTGGTTTTGATCCTTACAGAAAATACTGGTAGTTTGGTGGCGTGAGTTTTACCGGTGATGATGGGGTGTATTGAGGGGGTACAAGCATTAGAGACGGATTATAGGTACCACAAATGGGATTCCAGGCTGGTCTGGAGCTGAAAAGGGTATTCCTCCATGTACTCTCCAGTTTACAAAGCCATCAAGAGAATACGGAGATGAATGCTGTGGTGATGTTAATTGTGTACCGAGTACTTTGTACTCCATATGCGAAAGGACCAAAACGGAGATTTCGACAATAGTTGTCCACAAACCGTGCAGAAAAGGACAAGACTTGATCAGAGTGGAACCGGGCCAAGCTCTCGCCTGGTTAGTTCCTTACTAGGGCCCAGCCTCATCACCTATCAGTGCTACATAACGGCCATATAAACCGTCTAACCGGACTTGATGGCCAGTAACATGGCATAGAGGCAGCTGCCGTCAGCAAGCAATTTCACGGCAGCCCAAGGGCTGGTCTATGGTGTTTCTAGCTTAGTGCTAGGTTCGGTTGGTATCTAGGGACCCTGGAAGGGTTCTTCTCACCCCACCAAACGCCACGACCGGACGTTCAAGATCCATGTCATCACTATCGAAGAGTCCCATCTCTTTGCATATGGAATGGCTGATGTCGTCTCCAGGGACTCTTGACGGGGCCTCTTTAGGTTCAAGGGGCCGATGGCCTTGTAGGAAAGTGGATAGGTTGACGGAGTGGGCTCGTTTTGACAGGTTCACAGGAACCGAGAGCTGGACCCTGTCAATGTACCGAAACCAACGATTGCGGGCATGGCCGCCTAGCAAAGCATTGGCAATATATGAGAAGTCGAGTCCCATTTCCAGCTGGAGAGAAAGAGATACTTCCCTCGACCTTTGAAGGTACAGATACAGTTACAGTTTTCTGCTGTGTGACCAAGTGACGTTGGAACAAGCGAACACCTAAGGTTCGATTGAACCCATCTGACAGGCGGTTCGGTCCTCCCCCCACGCCTAGAATAGCACCGCCGACCTAGATTCGTCCTCGCCTCACCCACACCCGAGTAACCTTTGCTGTCATTCTTATTGCGGCATTCGACACTAGACAACCTCACCTTGAACGCATCTCACCCAACTTGGACTCGGTCATCCAGTCAGGTTCGAAGGTTCGTAGATTCGCCGTGGTTGATAATCTAGCCGACCAATCAATACCTTACGCGAGGTGTCGGCAATAACAAAGGCCGATTCGCAGCACCTCTCCCACCACCATAACGCTGCCCTTTTTTCTACAAAAAGTTGCAGCCTTCATATGCTTTGTTTTTTCCACCAAAATACACTGCCGCCGCCCGACTCACCTGAAGCACCATCTCAAGTCAAGCCTTGCTTGTCCATTATCAAACCATCAACCCTGGCGAGACAACAGATGCAAATCCCACATTCGCATCTCATATAACGTCAAGGGTCCTCCACAACTTTTGGTTGGCGTACACCACCAAAAGCATCCTCTCACCACTTTCTTCTTCTCCCTCGCCTTTCGACTACTGCTACTGGCGCCTCCCCTCCGCCCTTTGACGCCAAATCTCTTCTTCCACGCTTTTTCTCGGTACCTACTTCAGCGCCTTTGTACCTGTTACAGTACTTGGAAATTGATTGGGCAGCGATAACGACAATCATTGAGGTAAGTGGTACAGAGAATCCACCTGAGCAGACTTTTTCAGAAGCTTAGCATACGAAATCTTACAAAGAAAATTCAGCTAATTTGTGGGTGTCTTTTAGACGACGGTGAAGGTGAAGTGACCAATATCAATTTTTTCTTCGACTCGGGTCAGCGGCAACAGTTGTTGATTCACCATCAGCTTCAATCCAGTCGTCATTTTTCTCATACCAGCCATTCACTTTTTTTAGAACCGCAAAAAGAGTCAAACACTGAATGTTAGCTTTCGATCAAATCCTCAAAAGTTTAAAGTCGATTTAAAGTTGAGGCACCCCGAGAGGTACCAAGCGGGTGGTTACAGCACGGTACTGCGCCTCGGATCTACAACCCCTCCACACCTGGATGAGTCGCTCACAAAAAAGAAACAACCCCTCCATCCCACATCACACCATCTTTCGCAACAATCCGTCTCGATTAATTCATTCGTCACGACCTTCAACAACATATGGAAATTGCAAGCGAATAAACAGTCATCATGTCGGGTCGAAGCGCTATCGTGCGTAAGGAGAAGACAAAGGTTGTCGTCAAGTCAAGTACCAGCCATGCGCCAGTAGGAAGCTCCCATAGTTCAGATAGAGATCCTTCCATTTATCGACAGTTCCCAGGACCACCGGGTGTAGGTAGCATCAATGGCGATGGTTCAAACCTTTACCAACCTGAGCTCGATTGTACATCACCCGTTCAAGGGGACTTTCAGACCATTCGAACAGGCGGTTCAAGTGGTTCAGATCACCTCGAAGACCCTATGTTTCAGCATTCTATGTATGCACGAGCAAAAAAAGTACCCACGCCCACCATCAACGAGACGGCCGTACAAAAATCAAATTTTCGTGCGAGGTTAGATGAAAAGAGTGACAATTTCCGAAATAATCTCGCAAAGACGTTTGGCAAAAAGAAAAAGACCAAGACAGAAGACAGAACATTAGCTACAGCCATGGCCATTCGATCGGATTCTCAAGAGCTGGATTCAGGTGGACATGGCCGGCAACCACAAAAGTTTTCGGAGCTTCCAGGAGGTGATTACCATTTCAAGACACAATCAAGAAGTCAACCTATCATGTCATGGTTTGGTCAGAAAAGTGAACCATGGCTTTACAACATTCGAAGAGATAAAAGTTTGTTCTTGGATGATGGAGACACTTATGTTTATCTCAATGCCCCAGACTCCTCACAGCACACCCCAGTCATGCGAGTCCACTCATGGGCTCTTGAAGAACTTGGATCTGTTGTTCTCAGCGATCTTCTTGACAAAGGAACGGTGGATCATCGAAAGACCCCATCAATGAGTCCGACAATTCACTATACGGTCGATTTGGTTCCACCTCCCCATCTTTCTGCTCAAGATGCACTTCGCCACCAAATCACCAGTCGCAATCTCATCGCGTTGGCCTATAAAGGAAGTATGATTGGCTTTAGCTTTCTTCAAGCACTTGCTGATCTACACGAGCGAATGGAGGTAACGATGAGTGTCGACGTTGATTGTGCGGGCAAAATCATTGACTGGATCAAGGAAAATGTGGGAATGGACTGCCGAAACAATCCTGCCAAAGCTTGCGCCATCTTGGCTTGGAGTGAGGGTACAGGTGTTCGTTGGAAGGAGGGCTGGAAAGAGGCATTCGTTCATGGAGTTGGCATGTATAATCAAATGTCCGAGTTGCCTGAATGGCGAAATGTATCGCACGTCACCAGAGCTCATATGGAAAACAAGGACCTGGCACTTTACAACCTCGTATGCGCTTGTCAAGAGCGTTTACTGGAATTCAACTTTGACGACATGTGGCCAGACATGGGTTCCGGTAAATCTTCGAGAACTAGTTTCAAGAGAGCTCAGGGATTTTTCCATCAGTACTACAAGTCCAACCACCGATCCTGGCCAACTACCAATTCCAATAGCGATGAGATTTGGCTTACGAGATTGCTAGTCAAGAAGATTCAGGAGGACTTTGGTGGCCTTTATGATTATCTCGTCAATCGTGAAGTTATATGGGATATGGCAGAAGAAAGAAGCTCCAGAAAGTGGAATATGGTTCATCAAAATAACAGAGCATTCCTCGCAGATACACCGGATCTTCCAATCACGGATATTTTGGTTGCATTCGACAACCGATTCCAGTATCCTCATCTCCCACATCCTTATTGCTTGGAGCCCAAGGCTTTGCAAGATGCACACAATCCATTCAAGAACGCGAAGAATGGTGCCAACAAGAATGGCGGCAAGAAACCTAATGGAGCTCAGGACAAGATGGCTTTTCGAAAAGTGGCTTCAGCATATACTGACGCGACCAATGTCTTTCTACTTGGCCAAGATTTTGTCAACAATGACCTGATTGAGAACTTTCTCAATTTTGAAAAGAATGATCCGGTCGAGGATGGAGATCTAGCTGCGGCACGAAGAGGTAGATGGGTCCTGATATATGGAGTTCTGCAAGCACTGGCAACAATTTCTGTGGATACGCAATCTCTCTGCTATACAGATGGTGTTCAATATCATTTATGTACTCCCGTTGGCCCAACGGAAGCCATGCCACCTTGGAAGAATGTTCTCCCAATCCAGGATTGGTCTCGTCATGAACTCAGTCATTGCTGGACTGTACCAAAAACCTGGGTAGAATCAGACTCCAGTGAACAGGTCGTGCCACCAGCTCTCAGAACTGCCGCTAGTGGAACTTTGTTTGGTGATAACGAGCGACCAGTTCCTGTTCGTTCACCTACTGGCCCAATGATGTCCCCGCCCACGAGCAGTGTCTCCTCTCAAGCCCGAACTCTACGATCTCAATCTGTCAATGAGCATGACAGTATAAGTTCCGCTTATAGTGGTTATTCACCCGGAATTGAAAAACTGAATGAATGGCCAATCCGAGAAGAAAATGACTATGGACATAGCAGCGAGTATCAAAGTAGTAGAACTGGTAGCGAGTATGGTCAGGGAAGTGAGTATGGACAAACAAGAAGCACCGGCAGTGAACACGGCTACGGAAGAGAATCCGCTCAAGGCAAAAGACATCCTCGCTCTTACAACCGCGATCACAGTCGAGAGGGAAGTCGAGATCAAAGTCGTGACCGTCATGCATCGAATTCTCCACAAGAATATGGCAGTCCAGTCGACCAACAAATGAAGCTTCCAATGCGCACCCAAAATCGCACCGCACCTTCACGCGAACATCTCATCAGTCCTGTTGCTGAAAACAGCTTTGCTCTCCGAGAGTATGTCACTAGTCCAGTTGAGCAGCAAGTCAGAGCACCATCACGCAGCCGACGTTCACCAGCTACTGGATCACCCCCTCCCGTTCCACCAAATCACCCTGGCTACCACCCCGAACAAGCAGCCGCTCATCCAGGCCAACTAGTCTACGATGGAAGCCGAAATCCCAGCAGAGAACATTCTCAAGTCCGTCCTCAAGGAATCCCTCCACTTTCACCCATCTCACCCCTCCAATACCCCGGCGATCAATTCCGAAACGGCAGAGTGGGCAGAAAGCAGTTTGGCGGTGGTGATTCGACTAGAGACTCAAGTATGGAGCGTGAACGCGAGCCGGTTCGGAATCATCGTGCTCCTATGCTTCCACCGCTTGAGTACGTGACTGGTGACCATGGCCGAGGTCAGGTTTTGTCGCCCACTGGTCAGGTTCTACAGGCGAATCGCTATCAACGTGGTGGTGCGCCTCGTGCAGATGGGGTGGACTATAATTTTTGAATGGAGTTTATCTTTGGATCTCGATCATCGGTCATTCTTTATATCGGACAAGATTTCAGGATGACACACACGATACAGATTCAAGTAGTCAAAATACAGCGTCTACAGCACAACAAAGTTCAAACAGGATTTGGTATAGATACAATAGAGACACCTTTGATTCTTCACATCTTGGTCTACTTTGCTTAAAGAACTAGACAAGAATAGAATCATCGTCGCTATCACGTAACAATCGCTGTTTATAGACAAGCTGGAACGCTCGAATCTTGGTATCAGGATCTCTTTGGAAGCGTCAGGTTTTCTTTTACGAGGTCTTGATACCACACATCATCACATGGTTTTTATGGATCACGATACAGACAGACAGCGCTTTTGTGCGGATTATCTGTTATTGTATTATGTACCTTTCTTTTCTCTCCTTTCTTGTTTCTTTCTCGAGAAGCTCTTCCTTTGGTAGATATGGATGGAAGTTTGCATGCACGGGTGTCTGGTATGACGATGGATGGATGGATGGAAGGGCGTTTGATGGTCATGGTGTATGGGACTGGACTGAACATGGACCTTGAGGGCGCTTTCTAGGGCGCAGCAAAGAAATGGATGGAAAAATGGAGAATTTGTTGATAGCTGGTATGGAATGGATGGATGGATGGGAAAGGAAAGCTGGGGTGGGTGGTTAGCTTGGTCATTGGGATGTGATGGATGGGTGATGGATGGGTGATAGATGGACTTGTGTAGATACAGATAGTAGTGTAACTTGTGATAATGAAGTATGAAGGTTAAAAATAGTTTTCCTATACGTGATGTGTTCTCTAAGAATCAGAACACTCGTATCTCACTTATAAAGATTTGATCTCTATATACTCCTAGGTTAACTAGTAGGTGTATAAAGTAACGACCACATCTCTTACAAGAGCCACCTACCTGTTTTAATCCCCCCTCCCCTCCCTCGCTAATATCATATAAATCTCATCCCATCCCGTATCCCTCTTCACTAACTAAGTCTTCCCTATAATTTCGCTTACTACTCACTAAGTCCAAGTCCATGCCTAGACCTCGACCGCCATCATCTCCCTTAATATAAAAGCTTATATTTATAGATCTAAGACCTTTTCCTTCCTTCCTTTCTACTTCACTATAAAACCCCGTAACCCATCCCATCCCCTATTCCTCTTCACAAACCCCTCACCAACCCCTCATTCCACCCACTAAGTCTCCATAGATATCATTTCCGTTAATATAAAAGCAGGTACTTATGAATCTAAGATCCTTCCTATATACCACTTCATCATAACAAAGCAAGAAAATCCGGATCCCACCCTGCTCCCCTCTAGTGATGGGTGGCCTTCTACTAAACACAACCCCTTCCTAATATGATCCTAAAATAGTACAAAATCCAAATCCAAATATCTCCTAACCAGCCCTCTCGATCTACATACACAGACATCGCCAACATATGTAAGAGAGGCGGGCGTTACTCCGTCCACCCCTAGGTTATAAAAATACTATCCCAAAGACCTTATACAACTAAATCAATTGTACGAATAGTTTGGAACAATTCTTACTTTTCAATTCTGATTGTGCTAGGTGAAATGGGACAATGAAGTTACTTGTGCCAGACTTTTGGTATGATAACTTTTAATAGCGTGGATAGAGCAATGTCTAGATATCTTACATCAGATCAAGTCCAGGAACTCCAGGAAGCACTTCGCAAATTCGCAAAAAGAAAGGACAGTTAATAAGAACAAAGCATCTGTTCTAATCTAAACTAAACTAAACTATACAAGACTCAACCGAACTAGAACTAGATAAGAAGCCTAATCATTGCTCCATATACGCTATTAACTTATCATCCTAACACTCTGACATAACATAATTATAACTATCCCATTTTACCTACCTAGGTTAACAAGGAGTGAAAAAATATCAATTATTCAAAACTATTCGTATAATCAATATTATTGTAAAGGTCTTTTGGATAATCCTTTTATCACTCAGGGGTGTACAGTACTTTACAGAGTAATGCCCGCCCGCCTGCCCGCCTCTCTTACATCCCCCAACGTAAGATCTTACGAACCATAAAGTCTCTTAACTACTTTACTCTGAAGCATCTATATTCCAAACGGGTATGAGAAATGTGGATAGGAGAATGAATTTCGAAAAGAATATATCTGTACTGTAAGATACCTAGGAAGAAACCGGGATTGAATTATGGTAGAGTATCTATCGGCCTCTCTGCTTTTGTCTCTCATCTAGCTAGTTTCTGGAGTCGTGCTTGTTCGAAGGGAGGTAATTACGACTACGCAATTTGATGCTTGTTGACTACTCACGCAATCCGTGGATATATATACTGTACGGCTGGATGTAGTACTTGGATATCTACGTTCTTGTACTTATGGATACCCACCTCATCATCATCACATCACCATCAAAACCAGTCCAAGACAAGAGGGCAAAGACAATCATAAATATAAGATCCTATATCCTAACTATACCCCACCCATCCTCCTCTTCCTCCACGCTTTGAATTCCTTCAGAACCCCCATGACAAGCGGCACGCCCACGGGCCCAAGAAGTGGCATGTAAACCGCAATCTTATGCTCGTCAGGAAAGTATACCTGGCCCACCATACTCTTCTCAAAAAATGCCTTTTCCGCAGCCTCCTCTGCAATTCTGGCATTCTCTAGTCCTTCCTTTCCACCCAGACCCTCACAAGCTTGATTCAGATGTTCGATAGTGGTGTATACACCGTCCGCGACACTCTTTGGAATACTGATACTGCGAAGGGCGTCTGATAATCGAGCCAGACTTCCCATTGTTCCCGAGGCTTTGAGAAGAAGGCCGGCAGAGCGGACGCGGATGAGTGTTAGAAGACGGAGGGGGAGAGAACCGGTTTCTGGGGCTCCGAGGAGGGACATGAGTTGGTTTGAGAAGATCAGCATTGCGGGTCGGAGGTCGGTGATGTCGGATTGGATTACTACTCCTCCCCATTGGGGAATCAACCAACTTTTTCCGCCACCTTCGACTTCCATGTCTCCTACGTAAACGATAAAGTTTACGGTTGGGGCACCTCCAATGCTGGGACTTAATGGCCATTCGGCAGCGTTGATAAAACCACTCAAGTCTGCTTTCTTGAGAACTGAACCACTAACTCCTGGAGTAGCGTAGAGTTGGACTTGTGTATCGATTGTGAAGTTGCTGATGGAGGAGAAGCTGTCTAGAAGAGGTTTCATATGTTCCTCCAATGCGGCTTCAATATCCCATGATGATGGGACAGCAGTGGGTGTGAAAAGTGAGAATGTGAGATGGTATGTACGAGAATATTTCATGGATCGAGTTGTCCATTTTGCTAATGAATCTGTGACTTCTGGTGCCAATGCTTTGGGACTTCGTTCTGGTGGAGCAGAACTGGTTGATAATAGGTATGCTATCATAGCCTGTTCTTCTGCAAACAATTCCCTCAATTTATTTGCGATGGATGTGGCGAGGGAGGATGATGAAGAAGAGCTTGAGGGTATTTGATTGGGAGTGTAGTAAACATCGAGTATTGGAGAGTATGCTTGTAGATCAATCTTGGTTTCTGTGCCAGGTAATAATCGTATCTTTAATGCCACCTCTTCATCCCCTCCTTCGACTGATATCCCATTTGCAGATACGGATGCGTTGGTGGGGGGAGAAAGTTGTAATCGTAGATGATGCGCCGAGAAATCATTCAAGTCATCGAGGGCATGTTGAGTCGTTCGTAGAAGATGTTGCGATTCGTGATCTTGCAGAGAATCTGCCTCGATTGAAATTCGTAGTGGGAAAACTGGACGGCAGACCTACTTATATTAGTATATAAACTGTCAATCCAATTGCTGGCACACACTCTACCATCTGCCCAATCCCTCATTTCATCCAGTGGCAGTGACGCCCTGTAGATGGTAGTTGTATACCACCATACGGGCAGGCCCAGGAACATAATAATCGCCCACCATGACGAAATGACCAAAATCCTCAATCGAATATGCTCTGGCTTCTCAGGTGGTGGTTCCTTCTTCTTGGGCGTAGCATTCACGGCATTGACTGGCGCATCGTCGGTGGTTGATTGTACCTCGTTGGGGACACTTGCACTTTCGACACGAGGTCGGACCATTGGAGTAGCATGCGCTGATGCTGACATGCTGTTATTGTCGAAGGTGGCATTTGTGGGCGTGGATGTTGGTTTAGCTCATGACGGGATCTTCTGACAAACTATCACGACGTTGTCATTGTGGCCATTGCGAGTGGAGGATGAGGATTTGGCGGAGGTTTGTTTTTGTGGATTCTTGGTACTGTACCTCCGTACCAAGAGTAGGTGCTGATCGACGGGTGTTAGTATGCGGCTCAGCAAGGTTGTGATACAACACCTAATGTTAGTACTTGATAACTGAACAGACGATAATTGGGGCTAGCCCTAATTCATCATTTCGCATTTATACCCCAATCTGAATCAGTTTATACTGTATCAATTCGAGAATTATCAACGCCCAAGTTGCGCTGTGAAGTGTCAGTGCCACTTTTGTTGCGGAAGGTGAAAAGCTTCTCTTCAACTGCCGTCGGACTAACTTTCTTCCTTACAAGAATTACCCGATGTTATATGACTGTGGATTACACCAACTTTCTCCGCAAAGAGGCATTCAAGCATCATCGTTCCAAGTTCCATTCTCACATCTCATCCTCCCTCTGTATCTCGTGGTTTCTCCGAAAAGTCCGCACCGATGTTTTCATCAACTTTAGGTTCAAGCTGGGGTAGGGAGCTCCTGGGCCCAACTAGGCCAGACGCCCAAAGACCGGTGGATTCATGCCTCGGCACGTTGCGAAATCCACATCCGACCAACTCAACCACTTCACCCCTCCCGAAGGTTCAAGGTTCGGAAGGGCGGAGTCCAACAACTGTCAGTATGCTTGAGACGTGTCCTTCAACGGGACCGGTGAATGCAGCAAAGTATCCAATACGAGTATCCAGATTTCAAGGGGGAGAACTCACCCAATTGACTATCCCAATTCCAATCTCAGTACGAGTACTGTCAAACTGGAGGCACATGCAACTTTGTCACTCACCTCCCCCAGATTCCAAAATCCAGTTCTCTGATTCCCCGCTCTCTTCCCTGTCGAGCATCTTTTGCTTTTTTGCCTCTGCTCTGCAAAACATACGTACGACTACCGGAACGGCTCCGCTCTAGCTACCGGTCCTTGACTTGAGTAACCTCCTTTTTCACTTTCACCTTCCACAGCAGCCGCTTCAGCTTTCACCAAATTAGTCCCCCGTTTCTGTCAAAACCATGCCAGGTTAGTATTGCAACTAGACCGACGCATTGCCGTTAAACTAAGACACCCCTAGTTCCACTCCCACTCGCCGTACCCGCTGCCATTGCTACTTTAGCCTATCTGAACGCCAGAACCGGATTTTCTTATGATCTTCGATTACTCGGTCCAGCTGCGAGAGCTGCAAGTGGTCTGAAAACACGATTGAGCAACGACAAATTAAATCCCTTTTACGATCTCGAAGCATATGCCAAAGGAAGTTTGGCCGATAAGGTATATTTGATATTTGGAGGACGAAAATGGACGTACAACGATGTATACCAAAATGCCTTGAGATATGGAACCTGGATAAAGGCAAAATATCATGTGCAAGCTAAAGAGATTGTGGCTATGGATTTCATGAATTCGGAAAATTACATCTTCATCTGGTTGGGGTTATGGTCGATTGGAGCGAAGCCAGCTTTTATCAACTACAATCTTACCGACAAAGCGTTGGTGCATTGTATTAATGTATCAACAGCCCGAGTATTGTTAGTGGATCCCCAAGTAGGAGATAACATTACCCAGGAGGTTCGAGATGCATTGCCTGAAGTCACGATTTCTATCTTTACACCGGAATTGGAGAATGAAGCTATCCTCACCCAACCAATACGAGTACCAAACTCGGATCGTTCGGAGAATAATATGTCGAGTTTGTCTATGATTATCTTTACCAGTGGAACCACAGGTCTACCCAAGGGAGCAATTGTCAGTTGGAATAAAGTTGTAAAGGCTTCCCTCATTATTCCCGGATGGAACGGATTCAAGGAAACAGATATATTCTACACCGTAAGTTTACTGTCACCGCCCTCCAACCCCTACTAACTGATCCCAGAGCATGCCTCTCTATCACGCCTCAGCTTCCATCCTCGGAGCAATGATGGTCATGATAAATGGCGGCACAATCTGCATCGGGCGTAAATTCTCCACCAAACTCTTCTGGGAAGATTGTCGCTCCTCAAAAGCAACGGTCATTCAATATGTTGGGGAAACCTGTCGATACCTCCTGGCCGCACCACCACTCCTCGATCCGGTTACAGGTGAAACCCTGGACCGGAAGAATAGCGTTCGAATGGCATTTGGCAATGGTTTACGTCCGGATATCTGGAATCGCTTCAAAGAACGATTTGGGATTTCAGAAATTGCCGAATTCTATACTGCTACCGAAGGAACAGCCGGTTCTTGGAACTTCTCTCGTAACGATTTTGGAAAGGGAGCTGTGGGGCGTGTAGGTACATTGGGTAGGTTACTTACCGGTTCCGGAGCCGTGCTTTTAGAATTGGATTGGGAAACTGAAAAACCATATCGCGACCCGAAAACTGGTCTTTGCAAATCAGTCAAAGCAGGCGAACCAGGAGAACTGGTCTTCAAACTGGATCCTAAAGATATCTCAACTTCTTTCCAGGGGTATTTCAATAATAAAAGGGCAAACGAGAGCAAGATTGCGAGGGATGTACTGACCAAGGGAGATGCATGGTTCAGAACGGGTGATATGATAATCTGGGATGATGAGGGACGGAGTTTCTTCAGTGATAGAATTGGTGACACCTTCCGCTGGAAAGCAGAAAACGTATCAACCAACGAAGTCTCCGAAGCTCTCGGTCTTCATCCCGCGGTGCAAGAAGCCAACGTCTACGGCGTCGAACTCCCACATCATGATGGGAGAGCGGGGTGTGTGGCACTCGTCCTCAACACGCCCGTCACTGACAGTCTGATGCATGAACTTGCACATCATTGCCAACAGCGTCTTCCCAAATTCGCCGTCCCCGTCTTCTTGAGATTGATGAGTGATATGGGTGTCACGGGCACGAATAAACAGCAGAAACATCATTTGAGGATGCAAGGTGTGGATCCCGACAAGGTGGGTGGTGATGAGGTTTGGTGGTTGCAGGGCGGGACGTATGTCCGGTTCAAGCGAGGGGATTGGGAGGCTTTGAGGGGAGAGAAGGTTAAATTGTAGGTTGGATTTGGATAGGGGTGGGTTTTGTATATTTGAATATGTAGTAAGGGAGGTTATTTTGGGATTAGCGATTTTGTTTTGTCTTTTTGCATTTAAAGGAAGCTTGAGGTGTTTTTGCTTACTAGTATACATGTATTTTTCTTGAAGAAAGACTTCTAGAATACGTAAACAAGACAAGAATGTCCCAGTGAATGAAGTAATACATTCACTAGCGGCATGAGAAGAGACACTACCAGACTAGCGCTGGGCCAAGGGAGGGGTGTATTATTTGTATTTATCGAGTAGCGTAACCTTCCACTTCCTCTACACATCGCAACTAGCACTTTCAAGATGTCCGGCGACGACGATCCAGCTTCGCACGCTGGAACTCAGAGCCCCTTAACTACTCCACCATCGCCATGAACAGCTTTGGTTCTCTGGGCTCCACCTTCACAAACGTCAACCTCTCAACCTCAACCTCAGCAACAGCAACCTCAGCAAGAGCAATCGCAACCTCTACCTCAACAACCGCAACCGCAATGGAAATGCGGCAACTGCCAGCAGACAGGCCACACGGTCGAGCGTTGTACGGGACCCCTCGATACTAACGGATATATCAACGCGTGTCCTTGGTGTAATACTAAAGATCAGAATGCTAGAACCTGTCATAGAAACGACAGAACGGTTCAGCGGGCAGCCTATTTTTTCATCAAGCTACGGCGAGGACGTCCAGCGTTATATTGCCCTTGGCATATTTGGGATTTGGATTTCAAGGCATGGTCTGAAGCCGACCTTCTTCCTCTTACCGGACGCTTTGCTCTACAACAAGAACAAAGCTTAGGGACTCAGCCATTTAACCTTTCTATTCCAGACCCTTCCTGGAGCCAGAATGTGGATAAGGCAGACAAGACATTCTCAACATCTGCTGGCTGGAATCAACATTTCTACCACTTTGGTATGGGTGAATCGGAGACACCTTTGAATATCGAGGACACCTTGGAGCGAGGATATTATTACAGCGATGTCCCTCCACCAGCGCCAATGGGATTTACCAATCAACCTACGATTGCTCCGGGATTCCAGCAGGCCCCTCCACCAGCGCCAATGGCATTTACCAATCAACCTACGATTGCTCCTGGATTCCACCAGGCCCCTCCACCTGGATATGGCAATCCCCTTTCCTTTCAACCCATGGGAATAGCTCCTGGAAATACCCGACCAGACATGCAGTCCTTTTTTGGCAATTTGTGGACAGGCGCCCAGCTCTGGGAATCACACAGGGAGAATACTAGATCCGGCTCGTACAGAGAGCGCTCCCCTCCACAAATCACCGATGTCACGGAACCTGCTAGGAGACGTAGTGAATCACCACAGGCTAGAGGTCAAGCACATGGTCGTGGTCAGGGCGGTAGAGGTCGTGGAGCAGGCCGAGGAGGTTAGAACTCTAGTAGTTAAGTCTAGGGTTAGGCAGTTCTGGCTTTGTTTGTACGCTATAGAGGCTGTTTTAGGAGCATGTAAATAGTTAATCAAACTTTGACAATTTGATCCCCTAAAATTATCCCTTACTCCATATAGTACTCGGCTAGATAAGCGAGCTAGCACGTGAACCGAACCATATGTAACAGAGACGTTATACTAAGAATACTACTTTCTTTTTTTATCTCGATAAATTTCAGTGTTTTAGATCTCCTATCCTCTCCTCTCTTAATCCCTACCCCTAGGAAAGGAGAGAATAATAGATTATTTAACAAGATAGAACCGGATAAAGAAAGGCGGGATTTAAGAGAGAAGGCTTAAATAATATTAGAAATAAGGGTTTAGCGTAAGCAATAACGTAAGCGACCGTCTTTTTACTACGTAAACGATATTAGGTACGTAATACTTAGTATCGGTATATCTTTAGTCTAGCTAGCTAGTTAGCCTTGGTTAATTATTCTACCCTTCCGGCTCTAAGAATAGTTATATATAACTAATAACTTAGTCTTTATAATATAATATATTCAATACTAAACTATTAGCCTTATATTAATACTTTCCTTATGTGAGGGTTGGAACCCATGATGGAGGCTCGGGCCATGCCCTCGCTAAGCACTGACCAAAGTCCCCGCTCAGCATTGGCCATTGCTCCACTGCTAAATTGGTTTCTCCTTTTCTACACTTTTCTACTCTATTCTTTTGACGTCACGTATTTGTCAAACAGTTTCTTGGAAGACTCCAGAAACTCTTCCTCTTTCTATATATAGAGGAAGAGATTGCATGTATGTAGTCTTCACGCACTTCTTAATTGAATATTCGAAACCACACCTTTGAGCTATTCGAGGTCTGGCCTCTCACACCTTATTATCTTTCGGCTCTATTAAGTTAGAGTTAAACTAATAAAAATAAACTAACTTAAACTATTTAAGCTTAATTTATAACTAACTATATAGATTAGAATAAAGGTATATAAATAATAAATTAAAAGTTATTATTATTATTATTATTATTCCTTTTAATGTGCTGTGTGAGTCTGAGACTATAGTAGCACGGCTGGGGGTTTCCCTCCAACAGATGAGTAAAGCTGTACTAAATACATGTTTGAGAAGGGGGTTATGGTCATTACAGTCCTTGGGTTGTTGGAAGCAGCTAGGCTTCTGGTTATGACAAAAGAAAAGTTGTTGTGTTGTAGTACGCCCCCTCGTTTCACGCCCTGTACGCTACACTTCCTCGTTCTCGTCTTCCTCGTCCTTGGTTGTAAGTCGCTAAATGGTTGAAGGTGGTCTTCGATGAGAATGAGACGCTGGGCTTTAATGGCTTTCTTTTTCTCAGTAGCAGCTTTTTTAAAAGCGTCTCTCTTCTTGTCCATGTTTGTTTTTTGAGGAGGAGCGTGGTTGAGTTGCCGGTCTATGAGGCCTTGAGTACTATTGTCTGTGTCTGTGTCTGTGGTAGATTTGTTGTTTGTGGTTACCGATGCGTAGCTTCTTTTAGGAAGGCGCCTTGCGATGTTCTCTAGGTTGTTGACTGAGTTGGTAAGGGTGGTAATTGTGTTTTTGAGTGGTTTTCCCTCGGTATAGTCCCGGAAGAGGTTGAGTAGGTCCATGAGAGCGAGTATCTTGGGCTGGTTGTCTTCAAGCTCAATCGCCTTACACAGAAGGGACCTAGATGCTATAATTGCGTTATCGGAGGTTTCTGGGTGGGACATGAGGGCGTATTTTGAGGTTAAGTTCAAGGATTGGTTGCTTCTTTGTCTTTTGGCTTGAGGCTGGGTTTCTCTGATTCTTTGGGAGTTGTTTGGCGTGCTAATGTCTATAAAGCTAGGGTTGTTTGGGTTTCGTTGGATGTGGTTAACTGGGCTGGATGGCGCATAGCCTCCTAGGAGGTAGTCTTGGCCATTGGCGCTAGGTGTT
>CAJVRM010000283.1:0-29918 GCA_911693285.1 Hymenoscyphus albidus | reverse complement strand
GGAGTCGAGGCCACACTTGACTTTATTCGAACCACCAAAATCGCCACTAGAATATGGCACACACAACGCGCAACTGAGGATGAGAACGAAGATGAGGACGAGGAAGACGAGAACGAGAAAGTGTAGCGTACAGAGCGTGAAACGAGGGGGCGTACTACAACATAACAACTTTTCTTTTGTCATAACCAGAAGCCTAGCTGCTTCCAACAACCCAAGAACTGTAATGACCATAACCCCCTTCTCAAACATGTATTTAGTACAGCTTTACTCATCTGTTGGAGGGAAACCCCCAGCCGTGCTACTATAGTCTCAGACTCACACAGCACGTTAAAAGGAATAATAATAATAATAACAATAAGGAGTAGAAACCCCATGGCGAAAGAAGCCTGAATATCAAGGTGGATTTCTACTTGATGGCGGGGTACATTTCGTGGCTGGTACGAGACTGCTACTCGGAGAGAAAGACAAACCTACGAATTTGACGGCCTATACAACGCTTCTACAAGAATACCTTCCTCCAGTTGATACGGTCAACTCGGTTTGGCAGACTGCCTCTGGAATTTCGGGCACCTTTTCCGTATCTTTCGGAACCACTCTCTCGGGCAGCGAATACGTGGTCGCTTGCGAAAAAGGAAGTGTCACAGTTTCTTTTGGAAAAGTGACGGTTAAACTAGGAGAGGAGAAGGAGAACGTTGAATCCGTCAAGGAATTCAAAGAGGAAGGAAGTGGTGTTAAGCAGGAAGTTGCTGCATGGGCCAAGAGTATTGCGGACGGAGTTTTCAACACAAAACAATCACCACAGCACGCTCTAGCAGATCTCGAGATTCTAGAGAAGATGTTGAAGAGTGGTGGGGCACAGGGGCAAGGGCAAAGTTTGAAGTATCAGATTTGACATCTTCATATTAAATGCTCAGATCCCTGAACAAAATGAGAGCCACTTTCAAGACCTTCTAATACACGGCGCGCACAAGCGACCTTAGATGTAAAACCTTCAAAGCTATCTCGAGGCAAGTTTGAAGCCCATACGAAATCAACTTGCAAGTTGTGAGTCATAAGAAGGAGATTAAAGAGGCAATGACTTTCATCGTAGATTTATAATGGAACTTGCCGTCGAAACTCCGTTTAGTCCTAAGCTTAAGCGAAAGGCCCCCTTTTCCAATAAGACGAGCGAGCTGTCTTCGCGAAAATCAGAGTAACAAAATGTTTACACCATGGATAAATCTCAGGCGGAAATTCAATGTTGTTCTGATTCTTGATAATTTTGTAGTTTCTTGGACGATTTCCTGTCTCGGTTATTTTGTCATGGATACTGTATCAGCCCTTCATTGTAGGCCTGCGACTTATTAGTGCAAACCTTTTCCTTCAACGGGCTCATGACTAAATTTTGCTTGAGAGAAATGAATGTTTCACGAAAGTTGTTCACTAACCTGATATAGAGTTTGATTTGTGACAAACCAACTTACATGTGTTGAAAGAAAGAAATAAATACGGCTTCTGAGGGCTAAATAATGAAAAAAAAACAGCAAGGGGATCTAAGATACTTTGTTTCCTTCTGATTTTCTGCTTAATTTTAGCTTTGGTAGGATTAATTTGGGTACTATGACCTATTTCTGTCGTAATTCCTTGCTCTAGTGTATTTTATTCGCCAACTCTGGAAGTGCACAATCATGCTGCTGCTTCTAGTAGCTTAGGGTTTGACTTTGCCATCACGGTTCTCTGAAAAAGTCCTCTCAAATTTTTTTAAAAGCATCAAAATGATCACATTGAAGCTCTTCCATTTATTGTGAATATTTAATACTAAATACCCCAGTACCACTCCTCTCGGATGTGCGTCCCCAATGGATGCTCTCAATATGTTGCAGGTACAGAGCCCGCTCTGCTAACAGTCTTTTCAACACTTACTCAGCAAATATCTGCATCAACTGCCTCAAAATATATACTCCAATCTGGCCTATCAACCGTTCTGCATGCAAGCTATTTTCGACCATGGCGCTTCCATGTCATCGAGCTTTCCGATTGGTCTTGGCTATTTTTGGTGAGCACTTAAACCCCTGCAGCGACATCTCCTGAGTGCCTTTGTACCCAGGAAAAGCTCATTGAAAAGAAACTCGTGTTCTCCATGATGGACATTATTCTTCATACCTCTTCTTATCATTTTATTCTTGTCTAAAAAGTTTATTCTTAATCTTCGAAATGGTGCAAATACTTTCAGTGCTGGTCGCTGCAGGTAAGCTGCCACCCTGTCACTCGCGATGGAGGTAGCCCTGGGATATTGACATTCTACCAGCTGCTTTCTTTTCTCCAGCTGTATTAGCTGTAAATTTCAGCTCATTTGTCTCTGATACCCAAAGTATTTCATTTTCTATCAATATACCCGATGGCGCGACTAGCGATGAGCTATATTTCTCTATGTCAGGACCGAGTCGATGCACATGGCTGGTATGTGAAA
Organism: Hymenoscyphus albidus; assembly: GCA_911693285.1. NCBI lineage: Eukaryota > Fungi > Ascomycota > Leotiomycetes > Helotiales > Helotiaceae > Hymenoscyphus > Hymenoscyphus albidus. The sequence continues at coordinate 27,469 of CAJVRM010000283.1, read as the reverse complement.
TGATTCTACCTTGAAGACGTTCCTAATATCATGGCAGGCGGTTGGAATGGGAAACAATAAGATGGAGAATACCCTAGTTTTCACGTCTTACTCGGATACCTCTGGGAAGAACATTACCCTTAGTCCTCGAATTGCCGGAAAGCATAGCGAACCAGTATACACGAAGGATGTCAAGATCACAATTCTGCCTGGAACGGGAATCTTCGATGATATCGCAACAATCAATGCGAAGTGTTCAAATTGCAGGAAATGGAAAGGAGGTTCCATTGACCCAAATGATACCGCAGCGAAGTTCATCTGGGCCAATGGAGGAATTGGAGATCTGAAATCAAACTCTCTTAGCGCTGACACAAAACGACATGGATCATATGGAAAGTTCAAGATGGACCTTAGCAAAGCAGTTGGTCCCGGAGGTGCTCTTCTCCTAACAGCTGGAAACTCCAGTTCGGCAGGTTCACAGGAACTTTCTGAGAAAGCAGATCGCGATTTCTCTTCTGGTGCTCATGCTCTGATCATGGTCTTTGTTTTTGTGGGCTTGATGCCACTAGCAATTCTCATTCTCCGAGTTTTCAACAGTCCTAAATATCATGGCATAGCTCAAGGTTTTTCCGCGCTGCTCGGCCTCATTGGAGCTGCTCTGGGTTTATCCATTGGAGTAAAATATAATCGGTCGAAAAAGTTCAACTCGGCACATCAGATTATCGGCCTTTTGGTTATTATCATGATGATTGGACAATTTGTCTTGGGCTTTATGCATCATCGGATGTATAAGAAGACAAAGCTTCCTACCAAGTTGGCTCCTATTCATGTTTGGCTTGGACGATTGGTCATTGCGGGTGGTGTCATAAATGGTTTTCTGTAAGTATTTTCTGCTTTTCTTCTTTCACCTTGGGTTTGTTACTGATGGATCTAGTGGGTTTCCATTAGCTTTGAACTCCAGATTCAACTGGGCTCTACTTTCCATCGCCCTTCTTGTCGTTATTGTCAGTGGAACACTAGCATTTTGGAGATGGAGGCGAAATATACAGCAACAGAAGACTGCAGATGCTGTTGCTACCGGAGGAACAGGTGGTTATCAGGCCCAACCTTGGAGGACTGATGATCAGAATGATGTCAATCTTCAGCAGATGAACTATCCACCGCCACCAACCTATGGCAATGCCTACAGGTAATTGACTCACGGGGAAATAGAAACAGACTGATGGAGTGAGACTCTGTTATAGCTTTGAGGTACGGTTTTTATTGGGCTAGGCGTTTGGTGGACATGTAAAGCGATGGCAGGGCATTTGTGAAACGGATCCAGATGAGTAAAAGTTGAAATATTATTGATTTGGGGTAGAGACGGAATTGTTCAATTCCCTGATTGCTGAATGATATATAGTCTGCATCTCGCTAAAAATAACTGGGACCCTGTGATATTCGACAAGAGCTCAAATAATCTTGACGAGAATCTCCATCCTTTTGCTTTCTGTTCATGACTTCAGCCAGATAGCTCCCATGTTAGCGCTTCTGAAGTAACCTTCTATCCCATTCACGCGTTCCAGAGTCAAGAACCAACTGATACAACGACCATTGTACAAATCTTGACCCACGTCGTCTATCCTGTCTGTTTGTGATTAATAATAGCTCTATTAACAAACGTGGACTAAGAATTTACCCGATTAGAAGAGGACAGAGATAAGTATCTCCCAATGATGGAGTTGTGACTCCAATACGAGGACATGGAAGGAAAATGCTCTGTTTCCACCAACATAGTCATGAAATCCGAATCAGGGATATCAGGGTAGGTTCCATGTTTTTGTCAGCAAGGTGATTTGTGTCTCGTCATGTGAATAACATACATCAAGTCTTACATAGACCATTAACTAGTATCTCATTGGTACCTACTATACAAGATAATTCAATAACATATTTACTAACTCTCTCCTATGGCAATTTATAATCTCATGTGTATTAGCACTGACACGTAAATAACGTAAATACGGGAAGCTTAAACCAGCGACCCATATCTGCTTTGGGTAGTAAAATATAAGGGTACGAATGGTTTAGTGAATATTAATATTCATAGGGGTTCGCTCGCTTAGTGAACAGGTGCGGGGTAGGAGTTGGCTCATTGGGAATGGACTAGACTCTCGTTGCGTATAAATGATAGCTAGCCTTTAGATCTCTTCGTCCCTAACGATCATTTTCAACCCTATTCTGGAATCTTTATTCTACACTACTTGTGATATCGTAACACGACGGTAAATTTTATCGACTGCGTCAGTCTTCTAGGGATAGCCTCACTTGAGGATTAGATTCCCCACCATCGTCAAGAACAAGACTCCAAGAGCCCTAGCATCCTAACTTAGAGCGATGCGATTGAACGATCCTCTCTCGGGAGCCTCTGATGGCACTACATTGTGAGTAATCATTCCGGCGTCGTGTGTTCAGCTTTACTGAGGCTTGACGCAATCTTGGCAGGACACTTTGAAGGAGTGCGAAAAGACTCTGGAAACCCATTATTATGAGGGCGCTATGGAAGTTGAGTTAATTGGGGACTTTCGGAGTGCGCTGAGTACTCTCATGAGCGAGTATCAAGATGAGCGATCCGCCAAAGCCATATTGTTGATGTATCGTATGTTGGAGCACTACAAAACATTCGCCGAGAGCTTTATTAGCATGATGGAAAATCCCGTGGAAATATCAATGATGTGGGGTCTGTTGTCTCTGGTCTTCACAATACGCAGAATTATACCACAACCATCTGCGAATTGATCAATTCCTGTTGACTTTGATTAGCTTGCTCTGAACACAACAAACCCAGCCAACACTGGTGAAATCACCCCGATAATTCGTATCACAAGATGGCTGGAGAGAATCGGGCAGAAGTTGAAGGCCTCAAACGACTGCAAAGGTATCATCACCGATTTCTCGAAAGTGAAAGGTGATACTGTTAAAGTGGACCGAGAAATCATTGTCCTCTGGTTGAACGTTATCATGGCAATCCGAAATGGAGGATTTTGGGACAAAGGTATGTTAGCATGCTGTAACCATGTCGCTCTACTTCTTTGACGATGTTGTTGACCTTAGCTAGTCTCATTTAGTGAAAACGCTTGGGAAAGTCTAACGACAATTTACAACAAGGCTTACCAAAATATTGATGAGGCTGTAATGCGGATTGAACGAGTCGCCAAAATAGCAGAAAAACAAGCGCGTGATATTCAAAACATGCAAGTTATGCAGCATTTGATTTCGCTAGGAAGACCTAGACCAGACAGGGCAACTCTTCCATGTAACAACCTTCCTGTAGCCGAGAACCGTCGATTCTTTGGCTGCCAGGATATGTTGCAGCAGCTGGAAGAGCATTTACTACCTTCAGATACGAATAGTCACTTCTCCTCGATAGCCCTGTATGGCCTTAGAGGTATTGGAAAGACACAGATTGCGCTGGCTTATGCGTACCAGAAACTCGACGAGCTTGATGCAGTGTTGTGGATCCCTTCTGAAGATTATTTCTCTATTCAGCAAGGATTTAGTCGTGTTGCTGTCGATTACCTTAAGCTCCTGAACGCGCATTCACAGTCCTATCAGGAGAACATGATCCTGGTCTTGAATTGGTTACATACAACTTGTAAGTCTGGCTAGTTATCATTCATTGAAACGGTTCCTAACTATGATTCAGCTGCGAGATGGTTACTGATATTTGACAATGTCAACACTCATAACGCGCTTGATGATTGCTGGCCTGTATCCACACATGGGGCAGTCCTTGTGACAACTCAAGACGTCCTTGTTGCTACGCTTCCTTTTGATATTGGCTTGGAGGTTAACGAGCTTGGGGTCGATGATGGGGCTGAGTTTTTGCTCCATATGACGCCTAATAGAAAGCGATCCGAAGGAGAGCTTAATGCAGCCCATCAAGTCACGACTTTACTACATGGCTTGCCACTTCCCATTAGCCAAATGGCTGCTTTTATCAATGCCCAGAACTCCTCGATTAGCGAATTCCATAATTTGTACCTCAAATATGAGCAGCGCCTGCATAAGCAGAGGAAGAGTGGGTAAAAGTACTTGGGATACCAACACTCTCTCGACACTGTATTTGAAATCCCTTTCACCAACCTCAGCGACGACGCTCGCACTTGTCCCGGAGTATTGAGCTTTCTCTCCCCGGATTCTGTGCCTACAGAGCTTTTAAGTCTGTACGGGGGAAGGATCTACCAAGTTTGATTATTTTTTGTGCAGATGAAATGAGGTAGGAAAATTATGTAATATAGAACATCACGACAGCTGACGGAGGTGTAGTCTTGCAGATGCTCTCGAGGAACTGACCCACCATGTTTTGGTGAGGAAGAACATTGAGGAGAGCACCTTCAGAATCCATCGACTAGTGCAGGCGGAATATCGAACAAGAATGGATAAACGGCAGGAGACTTTTGAGGCTACCACCAGGCTATTGCTTGGCAAGTTTCCAAGGGAGCGAGACAACAAATATGACGACGAAGAATGGATTTTGTACGAAATGTATATCCCGCAAGTCATAGCACTCGCCAAGAATTACATGGACTCCATCACGAAGCCAAATCCTCTCAGAGCTAATATGGACTTTGTCAATCTTCTTGTTAATGCCGCAAAGTATGCAGCAACCCCCTTCTGATTGCTAAGCGAAGTTGACCGTTAGACAGTGGCATACATGACAACGATACAACCGATCCAGTGGTTGGGTTACTGGAAACTGCTGATATGGCCTATAAGCAATGTCCAGAGGACGAGCGCGACAAACTCATCTGGGCACACTTGCAATCGTTGAAGTGCATGTATCACTTCTGTACTTCTGAGTTTTCAAGATCTGAGACAGAGATGACTGAATGTCTCAGTATCCGCAAGCAGTTACTTACATCTGAGGACCTACTCCTGTCTCTTTCCTACAGCTGGCTTGGCATGGCAGTCGGTGCTCAAGAGCGCTATGATGAAAGCCTCAATCTGCTACTTCAAGCCGGTAAAATTCTTGAGGGACCAGCCGGTGTGATACCCACCAGAAAGATGGTCTGGAGATTCAATATCTCCAGGAACTACTACTGTATGAGCAGATTTGAGGAAGCAGAGGCTCTCCTGACTGAAGCTATCGCGGCCGCAGAGGAGCTGGGAGGCTGGTATCAGCTGGTTTAGTACGGTATTCCCGCTGGTACCCACGAAGTTCAGATCAGTTAACATTCATCAGTGCCCATCTCACCTTCGCTCCGCTTCGAACAAGAATGAGCCTAATTGATGATGCGAAATGTCACGTTGATAAAGCCAAGAATATTCTGCAGACTTCGGGACTCTCTGCTCGTTTCAGTTGGCTAAGCTCATACTGTGCATATCGCGCTGGTGATATAGCTCTGAAGCAAGGCCGCGTTAAAGATGCCATGTGAGAATCCGTGTATCTTTTCACCTCGCCCCCACGCCTACTAACTATGGAATCCAGCGAAGAAACTGAGGCAGCAGCAGCTATTGGGAAGCTCGTAAAAGTTCCAATTGGTATTCTTTGCCGATGTATCCACGCCCGCTCGAACGCTTTGGCAATGGATCCATCTCGACAAGAAGAAGCCGAGCATCAACGACAGGAAGCGAGACGCGTGCGAGCGCAGATACCAGGGGATTATGGAGACTTGGACGATGAGAGCGATCAGGCATTTGAAAGACTCGTGAAAATGGATCATCGTTAGTACTTAATCGATAGTCTACAAATTATTATTCTTTTTATTTTATTCTCAAATTCCAGATTGGCTGCACAATATTGAGGCGACTAACTGCCCCTCTGGGACTTGGGGACGGACATTGACCGTCCCCGACTAATTGAGCTTAAAAAGTTAGGAGCAAGTAGGGATAGTACTATTATACTTTAACCTCCTCCTCGCTAAGCGAAGACGAAGGGTACCCTAGGTATCTATGGGCTGATATTGTCCATCCCCAACCAACTAAACGTAATTTCACTTCCTACTACTAGGTAGATACAGATAGGTCCATACCTACGACTAAATTTCAAGAGAACATAGAAGCTATCCAGGCTTACCGCGAGCTATTTTTCTATATTATAGAGCCTTTCGCCCTCCCTATACCTCTTTAAACTACCTGCCAGTACTTGGTCGTTTTCACCTCTCCCGTCCTACCCATTCCTCCCTATGACTGTCTTGTCTTTCCGACCTTATTCCGCCTTATAAGTCTCTACTTCCATTACAACCCTATACTCCCATACCCCCTCTCCCTCCCTCACCTTTCTCCCCTTTCTCCCCTTTCTTTCTGCCTAGGTAGGTGTACATTTCTTAGTATATAGGCAGATAAACAAGTTAACATATAAATACGTCAACACGTGAATAAGTAAACAAGTAACAGGAGTGCAACTTTACAGCTACCGTTATAACAAACAATGTCCGGTTTTAAGAAGGTTTAATACCCTAATGGTAACCCCCGTCTAACTAAAGGAGGACAGCTTTTTTCCCGTCCTTAATTAGTGTTTTACTAGAAAAAAGATCCGACATTTGTGTACCCATTTTAGTGGTAAAAAAGTGCGGATATTGTCCGTCACAACTCCCACAGGGCTGGAAAGATAACCGGAATGCTAGGCAGGCGGACCACAGCAAGATCTTCAGTGAGACTTGCAAAATATGCCTTGATTGTTGATCCTTGCACGTATGCGATTATTTTCCCAATTGTTAGAGGTCCAAGAAAGATCCGAGATAGAGGCTAACAAAAGTCACATAGTTCTGGATGAGCACCGTTTTGTGACACCGCGAGGGGCATGATTTCAGTCCTGGAGTAATAAGTTAAAGAAGAGCAGAGAAAACAAATCCTGTGTCTTGATGATCTTGCTCTTGTAGCACGTAGGTAAGCATGTTGAGTCAATCATCCTCTTGCGGACTCCGTTAACCCTCAATTTGCTAAACGGAGCCAGCCCTCCCTTTTTTGTCTCTGCTTATAAAGGGAACCTGGTCAATGCTTTATACTATACATATTATAGAAGATTACCATACTAAACCTCTAACACAAATAACTACTTGCTCCAAAGCATTTGTAATTATCTTAGTCAAGCGAGGCTTCCAAAAGCACATTATTCTAACCTAGGTGTTCAAGTCTTACGGAGTAATAACCACGTCTCTTACGTTTGCCTAGAGAAAAGACTTAATCCCATCTATTTCTCTTCTTATTTGAAATACAGTATACTCACGCTTTGAGCTAATTCCGATGATATTAGTTATTCCCCGATCGAATTCCATGAAGTAAGCAGATCATATGAGATTGTCGCGCTTAATCCAATCCCACAATATTCGTGGAGCTTTCTACTTAACACAGCATCATAATATCCCTTGCCTCTCTTCATCTTTCCAACAACCGCTTTTCATTATAATTGCATGGTTAGCAGAGTGCAATATGGTCAAGACGGGTAAGTGGGAAGTAAGAGGGCGCACGAGCCCTCGCTACATCATATGCCAAAGTTATATACAGAAACATAAACTAACCCATCGAAATTTCCACAGTAAAGCCACTGTCCAAGTTGCGTAGATTAATTCATTACCTGAACTTCGTGATTAGAACAATGCTATTATCTACTTCCATCAAAACGCCAAAAAATGGGTATCCTTCGCTGAAAAACTAAACCTGTATCCAAACCAGTCGCTTACCAACAACCTCAAACCAAAATACCCTGCCTTACCACCTCACACTTCATCCCTCTCCTCTCCCTCCCATATAATCTCCACCCTTCAAAGCACAAATCCCCAACCCTTACGAATTCAAATTCGTCTGCGCCGTAAACACATCCCCCGTATCAAAAAAGTCCACCAACACCAACCTCGATTTGCGACCCCATTTCCTTTTACAAACATCCACCTGCGCACCAATACTTCCGGGACCCGTCGCAGCATTCGTACGTCCCAGATTCTCACGATCAGGAATCATGATGCCGAAGATATCGATGTGTAGCATGTGGTTCACGATTAACATGAGGTTTTCTGTGGAGCCTGAGGGACGGTCAATGTCGCAGGAGGGGAAGTTTTCGTCGGTTACTTCGTAGGAGGTTTCGCTGAAGTATTGGAATTCGTCGAGGATGTAGGGGACTCGGGTGGTGTCTGCGTGGTAGTCTGGGAGGTGTTAGGGAGGAGAAGATGGAAATTGGAAGGGAAATAAGGGAAGGAGGAGGTACCCATGAATACTACTAGGCGTGTGTTAGCGGTTATTAGTTCTTGGAGAGTGGGCCAGTCGTCTATTGCGAGTCGGGTTTTGGGCTTGAAGGTGTATTTGTCGAGATCGGCTCGGACGAATACTGAGTTGTATTTTGCTATGTCGATAGCTGATAGAAAATTAGCAAGTTACTCATGCATCACTTTAGATGAAAATGTTTACCATCTTGGTTTGTCAACAGCAAAGTCACAACCTCATTAGGATTCGCATCCATCCAAGTTCTAATCGTCGTCAAATAACTCAACAAACTCCCCGCATTAAGCTTCAAACCGGTCAGTCAAACGACTCATCAATTGGATTTAACCGAAGTAAACAAGTGAATACAAGTAAATGAATTTAAAAACTAACCAAAATGCAAGAAGTATGACACATCTGGATTTGACCAACCAAATCATGCGTCTGAGCTTGAAGCATCCGAATTCCTCGATTCAACTGATCCGTAACCGACAATTCCTGATTATCACTGGGAAGTTCCCCAACGAATGCCGAATCATGAGTACCAATCTGGGAGACGTTCGAGTACTTCTGATCACAAAGTGCCGGACTACCATTACAACCTTCGCCCTTGGTTGAGCCTAAGAAGAAGAAAAACCAGACAAATATCCTCCATAGTTGCATCATGATGACTTTGAAGAATGAGAACGAAGAAGATGGAGAGGAAGAACTCGGGAGAACTCGAACTAGAAGTTGAGGAAGAAGTATAAAGTGAAGGGATCAGTCGTCCTTAAGACTTCCATTAGATTATGCTGCACCTATCTCTTGATCTTCAACAGTGGACCATACAGAGTCCTTGCGGACCTGCCAAACAAGGATCACCAGGGACGTTTCTCGGTGAATTCTGAGATCCCCCGCATTGTATCAACTGAGGCGTAGACGTGATTCGTTGGTTCGAGTGTTTGCTCCTTCCTTATTTCTACTGCATACTGATCCTTCCATCAATCCATGGGGCGGGGTGCCCGAGGTATATTGAAGAAAAGTCCACCTGAGGAATCTGTGGCATGTGTTTTTTGCACAGTGTGTAACAAGGAATTCATTGGTTTCCGTATACCCATCTTGTGGAATGTATGCGTGTGAAAAGCAGGTGGATTTTCAGAGCCGCGAGGAAGTCAACCAGTAAATGCGAAGCCCAACCATAGCGTCGCAGAATGAAGGTACCAGGAGGATGCCACCCGCTTTGGCTGCATGATACTTTAGATCTACCCCACGATGCGGCTTTTCGACATTATGATTCGGTCGCGGGATCTGGTGGTCCATTTAGGCTATGCAGATTGGCGGTTCGTACCTGGCGAATGTCTGAGGCGAAGTGCACCACGAGTGAAGAGCCGAGTGATGATTCCATGTGATTTGATGGAATTATGTATGCCCAAGTGAACAGGTCGTTGAGCCATCTTTTAATATTGGATCTTGATGAACATCCTCTTTGGCTTGATCCGCAGTATATATCATCTCGACAAAAAAAATAGTTTTGAGTAAATGAAAACTCCCAAGGCAAAAGGGGGGTAGTCACATGATGCTTACCCCTGATGATCTCCCGCACCTATCTCCTGAGGGGGGAGGTTGTGTTTAGGTTGTGACACTGAACCCTGATTTGATCCGATGTGTGAACATTGAACAAAGCAAATCAAGCATGCCTTACAGCAGTTTCTTGTGTTTAAAATCCAGACGTTGTCATTACCCGACTGGGAGAAAAAACAAGAGTACCGAATAACTCAGAATAATGACATTATTACACCAAAACATACCCAATTGGTAGTAATATATTAGAACCTGTGAAGTAGGAAAACAAATTCTTTACTCTTAACGAGTTGAACGGCTGCAATCTTTTGAATGCAACCAGAAAGTAGAGAATTCTCTGGAGATATGTATAAGAAATGGGTAGAAGTTGAATAGGAGACTGCGCTTGAAGCTCGTTTGAACCCAACATACAATAGTTTGCCATGATATAAACTAATATAAAAGAGTTTGAAAAGAAATCAATGAGCCTTCTACTCCGTTCTCGTATATTTGTCTGGGTTTCAATTGTTGACAGAAAACTGAATCTGACACGTTCTTAAAAGACACGCCGTGACGCCCATGATAACCCCTCACACAGTATACCTACCTAGCTACCCTACCTAACCTACACCTACCGAGTATGGTGGTGTATACTGCCTGATCCTCTGGCTACTCAGCCCAGTTCCAGTGCTTGTACTCGTACTGATACCAGGCTCAGGCTCACTGCGGAATGAAGCGGCTCCCCCACCCCATTCCTTTCCATTTCAAGCTCAGCCAGCAGGTTCTGCAATATCAACAGGCGTAAGTTTAAACAAGGTAGGTAGGTAGAGTAATGAAGGAGCGAGTAACCAGTAACATTATTATTGCCTTACCTTGGTCCTTGATCCTTGGTCACAACAACTCGTAGTCGTTCTTTCCTTCCTAACACTTCGCTGCCATGTCTTCCGCATCGTCCGTCTCCCTTCATTCTCTCCTATGGGTTCTCATAATATCATCCTCTTTTATATTCCCCTCCATCCCCCACACGAGCCTCACAAGACATCACCGATTATCATTGTTTATCTCCACCGCAGGATCTCCTAAAATGCCTCGGGCACCCCCTCCTGTATCCAGCAGGTCTCCGCCAATTCCCTCTGTCAAGAGCCACATTGGAGGGCGAGAAGTCACTCCTTTGAACTACCCAATGTACATGGTTTTTCCCCACTTACTTATACCATCTCTTGGCTAGACTTGGATTGCTTCTACTTTACCTTTCCTTGGGTATTTCTGCGAGATTGGATTGTTCTAGCTTCACCGGTGTTGGTTTGATTCTTCGTTCCATGGCTATTTAGAAGGATTGCTTCAACATGACCGCTCATATCCCTCGAACCTGGATTTTTTTTGCTTTACCGTCCTCGGGCTAAGACTATAACTTTTCTGTTTGACCCCGATTGTTCACGCTTTCTAATTCCTTGATCAGTTGCTGACTGCTTTTCTTTTAGTGGCATAAAGAAGAAGAAGAAGAAGAAGACGAAATTGGCCAAATCCAAACAGCGTTGGAATAGACGAGAACGCGAAAAACTCAGAAAGGCTGCCAGTAGACACGAGAAGGATCATGAGGATAAGCAGATCAGACCCGGATCCCAAGTAATTAACAATTCGACACCAACACAATCCAAGGGTGAAGAGTCAACTGAAGAAGAATCCGACGAAGATGATGAAGACGACGATAATGAAGACGAAAAAGAGAACGCCAAGCCTTCGCTCGGACTTACACCGAGTTCCTACGGCGGACGGTAAGCACCCGAGGACATCCCCAACCTCATCGTCCCGCTAGAAATAACAACACCCCAGGTCAATATCAACATCATCCAAGATGTCCGAGACTCTCAGCCCGGAGGCAAGTCCGGTCAATACCAACAAACGGCCACCAGGACGCCCCCAATTCACCCCTCTAGAACCGTATAAAGACCTAATCGTCCGGTTATTCAGGTAAGATTACCCCTCCTTCACCCCTCTGATCCTCTCCCCTCAATCTAATTTCTAACACAATTACCATCACAGCACCGAAGACGTCCCCATAATCGACATCGCCCGCAAACTCAACCTCGAACACGGCCTCGACGTCAGCGAGCGCACCATCTCGCGTCGTCTTACACAATGGAACATCCCCCGAAAGAAGCAGCGCGGCGGTCCCTCGCAAGAGATCCAAGATCGCATCGTGTACTACTACAACAAGAACTACAACGATGACCAGATCTTTGCGGAGCTGGCCTCTGAAGGCTACGAGATGAAGAATCGGAATATTGCGCGGTTGCGTGCGAAACTTGGTCTGCGGAGACGGAGCAAGTTTCCTGAGTTTAGGGAGTTCAGTGAGGAGGAGGGGGAGGCAGGTGGTGGGGTGAGCGCAGCGAAGAAGAGAAAAGTAAGTGTGAAGAAGGGTGGCAATGGGAAGGGAGGGGAAAAGGGTCATAACGCTGCGTTGATACCGAAGGTTAGTGCTTTCGTGGAAAAGTACATGAGTAAATATGATGGTTCGCATGATTTCAATCATATCCGACGGGTGGTTGGGTTGGCGCATAAGATATATACCGAGATCAACACGCAGAAGGCGCAAAATGCGGAGGATGGGAATGGCGAGCAGGAATTGGATTTACACGTCATAACTCTGGGTGCGCTGCTACACGATGTTGGCGATAAGAAATACCTCGAGCCCGGCCAAGATTCAAATACCCTCGTCCTCGCAGCACTACTCTCCTTCGGCGCAGAGGAAGAACTAGCAATCAAAGTCCAAAGAATCGTATCTGGGGTCTCGCACTCGTCTGAAATCAAAGATCCTGCAGCAGTTCAAGGCATGATTCAGCGATACCCCGAGTTGGCAGTTGTGCAGGATGCGGATCGCTTGGATGCTATTGGCGCAATTGGAATTGGGAGGACGTTCACATTCGGTGGAGCGAAAAACGCAAAAGATATGGGGGAGACGATCCAGCATTTCGAGGATAAGCTTGAGAAATTGGAGGGGATGATGAAGACGGCTCCCGGGAAGAGGATGGCTAGGGAGAGGACAGAGAGGCTGAAGGTATTTAAGGGGTGGTGGGAGGAGGAGAGAGGGGATGCGGAGGGGTTGTTGAGGAAGAAGTGATTTGCGCCGAACCTTTCGATGTATACGTGTCAGCTTTATGGAAGTCATGGGGTTCTTTTGATCTGTATTTGTATCGGTATGTAACAATTTAGCAGCAAGTAATCACTTCGTCCTCTTCTCACTACTCGAGTATCAAATGTTCAGTGTCTCATGGAATCGGATCGGCACCTGTTTTTTTATATCGGACAATCGCTTTGGAAAGTTACCAGGAAATATTGGGACTTCTCAACTGGATAACATTTACTATCAGGTTTACCAACCTGGCCGAGTCTTGAGTGAGGACGTCTAGTGATCCACGACCGGCCTTGAATGATTAGACTAGCAGATTAGACTGGCTTGGAGATTGTTTTAGGCTCTCACGTACTCGTACAGCTGGACTTCTCTCTGTTGGGGCCTATCTATTCGTGGGTCTGAAGCACATTGTTCGCGATTCCCAGATTGGTCATAGCGGCTGGTTTTCCTCAAGGACTCTAATCTTGGTCTTTCAGACATAGAACACCTCCGTTAATGCATTTATTTACGAATCAGTAACGTGACCAACAAGCTCAACCCGCAAATCTCTTCGCCCCAAAGACAGTATGTTAAATGTACGAGTACTGGTGAGTACGTACAAATACCACTATCGAACTCAACATTAGGGTTGCAACATCTCCAACATCAAGTGGCGTAGAGTGCAATAACCCCCATCTCACTGCCATCCAATTGGCTCCTTCAACTCGGGAGGCTTACACTCCGACGTCTCTCAATTTTTAATTTGCTGCAGCCACAACCGGAACCGGTAATGTTGGACGGCTGAACCACGTTATGAGCAGGGGTACTGTCGTATTGGGTATATTGGTTTTGTATTCTCAGCTTGTTTGGGGTCGGATTCTTTTGGGATGATGGAGGTGGTTTTCATGGCTGAAGAGGCTTTTGTGGAGGAGATACATGGTGTGACAGTTTGATGGTGTGGGGGAGGGGGAGATCTTTTGTATTTACTCAAGTACTGTAGAAGAAGATCTTACCCCACTCCCGTCGACTTGCTCAAGTTTGGTAGGGAGTAGAAATCGATCATTGCTTGATGCATGGAAAAGAAATCAATGGATGATCAACTGCGCCGCAGCAAGGACCCTTTCTCTACTCTACCGCCTAGATACCTCTCCACTTCTCCTTCACGAACATGGCATAGCATGAACAGAAAAGACAAGGTAGGAAACCCAGGTTAGTTGCTAGTGTTTGAGATCTAAAAGAAGCCATTCCCATCTTTGTACCTGTGTACCTCTGTCCTTTCGTTCCACGTTTCTCTACCCACTATCACCTGAGTAAACATGCACTTCCCTTCAATTTCAATTCCAATTTCCATTATTCTATTTCATCTTTCAATCACAAACGCACAATCCATAGCCACCTATCTCTCCCAGATCCCCCTGTGCGCATTAGATTGTATAGCCAAAGGCGCTGTAACAGCGAGATGTGGAAGTACCGATTACGAGTGTGTGTGTGGAACTGCGAAGCCGGAGGTGATTAAGAATATCACGCCTTGTATCGCAACCGGGTGTACGATTCCTGATGCTTTAAGTATGTTGATTTCGTCTTTCTTTATCTCCTTTCTATTCCCACTATCCTCTTCATTATTTCATATCAAAAGAGGAAGGAGACCGAAATACTAATAGCGAAATAGCGGCACAAAAGAACGCCGTCCTAGTCTGCGGACTTATCACTTCTAGAACGTCGAATTTTACTTCGACCACTTCTATGAGTTCGAGCATCCAAAGTTCTTCTACATCCTCTGTTTCTTCGGCTGCGGTGACGGTGCTTTCGGGCCCGGGGACGAAGACTGCTGCGGTACAGACGTCGAGTGTTACTTCTTCGGCTGCGGCAGCGACCAGCTCTAGTCCGGGGGAGAAAGTTCGGGTTACGGGGGGTTTAATTGGGGCTGGTCTGGGCTTCGTTGGTGCGTTTGTTTTGTGATGAAGAAGTCCTTAAAGGTGATGAGGATGTGGAAGGTGTATATACGACGAGCCACGAGTGATATAGATGGGAGGAGGTTCTGTATAACCCTCATATTTTGACTTTGAGCGAACACATAAGCATGAGCATTGTTTGGGAGTTGATGATTTTTAGCTTTTAGATGGGTATATACGAATTAATCTAATACGGTGGTGTAAAAGAAAAACAATAGGTGGATAGCAGAAATACATGGTATCATTTAACATACATATTACAACCTGACGTCCCTAATCTAGCGCTTGCGTCTAAAAAGTCTAATTTAATAAAACAAAACACCGAACAGAACTTTTAGAAAAATGTAGCATATTTTCCCAACGCCGGACCTTGACTCCCTGAAAACTCGTGGTGTAGTTCATCAAGAGCTGCGAAATGCGAAGCAAATTCCAAGCCCCTTTTGTTTTCAGCCTCTACCCTTTTCCAATCCCATTCATCCGTTTCCGAGACTACCAGTGCCGTTTCCTCCTTTTGACCCTCCACAAGAATGGTAGGCGTTGACTGCCCCGTAGACGCAGCACTCATCGTCGCCCACCCACCAGGTCTAGCGGGCAAAACCCCAGACGCTTCAAGCAAAACCTCAGGATGAACCGTCAACCTGCCCAGCTTAACAACATACTTCGAAATGGCCGTGGCAAAAATAGCCTTCTCATCCGTCTTCTTGGTCCTCATCTTGCCATCACTCTTAACCTTACTATACCCCCTCTTCCCAAACCAACTCCCATCTTCAAGAATGTACGCCGTAGGTTTCACCGCGCCCTTCTTCACGAAATGAGTGAGAACATATATCCACTTCCGATCCCAGCACAGAACCCGCGACCACATCTCGTAGCCTTCGTAGATCCCGATTTCGCGCTTGAAGCTCGTCATCACGCCTCCTAGCATAATTCCCCATCTTCCTCCCACGGCCTTGCCCTCTTTGTCGAGAACCAATTTCGTACGATTGTTTTCTTGTAGAGCTTTGATTCCCGGCTGGAGAAGCGCGCAGATGGCGTGCGAACGTGTGACGTCTAAATCAGAGAAGTACGTCGAGTTTGATTTGTGGAAGTTGTAATCGCATTCCCACAGCGGAGCGCGGGAGGACGAAATCACCGGGAGGAAGAGACTCGAGGCCGCGAGGTGGGAGGGGATATTCGGTTTATTGAAGAGACAATGGCGTAGGATTGCGGCCCAAATTCGATACTGTTCCTGTTAGTGGAAACTTGGGTTTTCGGGAGCGAACTACGTACATGCCAGACCGAGGGGAAGTTTTTGATATTCGCGAGGACGATGCTGAGGATTGCTAAGCGCCTGTAGCTTCCGGGTCCTGTTACTGTTTTTAAAACGAGGCTGCGAAGCCGGACTCGGGATGCGCCGAGGCTGATTACGAGCGTGGTTGTGAAAAGAATTGATTTTAGGGGGAGACGAGTTGCTGATGCCATGTTGGGCTAAGGAGGGACTGAATGAAAGGGAGAAAGGAGATGTTGAGATTCGAGTTGAAGTTGTGTTTTTGATAATATAATTGAGTTTGGCTTCTGATTCTGTTACTGTACTGTACTCGGGTAGGTTTCGTGTGAGGGCGCAGGCCTACGGCGGGCCATCAAACCCCACCAAAAAGAGCCCTTTTACCTACTTTCCTATAATTTATAATTATTTCCCACCTAAACAGATTTTTCTATAATTAAAGATTTATATAGATTCGAACCTTATAAAGCTTCTACCTAAATGTGTAATAATAATAAGAAGAATCAGACTTAGAGTATTAATCTAAATTAGGTAGTTGATTTTATACGCGAATTTTGCCTGTTTACGTGTGTAATCTACGCTTAGCTAACTTTGCTACCTAATAGTATTAGCACATTAAGTCTATATAACAATTCAAGTTGATGCATCGACGCGCAATACTCGAATTAGTATCTGTTACAAAGGTTAGTAGTATTTGATAGTCGTGAGTGAAATTAATTGAGGTTGTTTTTCTATGAGTTTTGGTGTAAAAGTAGCCCATGCTAGCGCCTGCGCCCTCACATGAAACCTACCCGAGTACGCGCAACTCAGGGGAGCCGAGCCGAGGCTCGGCTAGTTAGAACTTCCGCGCCGCAAGATTGTTAACATGGAAAAGTTATATGGATGAGTTCAAAACTAAACAGCGAGATAGCTTAGGTCGGCAACTTTAATGTTTTTCCTAATGCAAATCTAAAGTTCTTGGTAGCTTCTAGAGTCGGGCATCTGTGTACCTTGCTTATCTGTGAGCGCGCAAGGTATGAGAAACTCAGTGTTGTTTGGTGTAAGGTGTAAGGTAGCATGAGTGGGTGCAGTACACCTGTACAGTACTGGAGGTTTGGGTATTGTATTGATTATTATTGAGATTCCAATGGAGAGTCTTGCGCTGTGATTAGATTCTTTGAGCTGTGTTTCATGTGACTTGACACTGGCATATAAGCGTTTATCGTCTCTGGCTAGCTAGCTAGCCAACCTTCTCTTCTCTAAGCAATCATACACTACTGGGCAAGGACTGATTGCTTCATTACATCCAGCGAGTACTCTTTACGAGTACTAGGTGAACACACAAGAAGCATTTGAGCGTCTTATCTGCTTCTCAGCTGGAATGCTACAAAGTGCAGCTTTAAAGTCTGGACTAGCGCCAGCACGCGAGCACGTAGTGGTCAGAGGAGCTGAGAGCTACGCCAGTGTTATAACAGCGACGGTACTGTGTCTTTTTTAGCTGCCCTTTTTGGAATTGGTTCTCACTGCACCCTATCCTCCCTACATCTTCTACTGGCCGTCAATGGGCTGCAGGAAACTGAGAAAAACTACCACTGATGGCTTACAGTATCAGCGATCATTGAACAACCAAATATGTGACAGGACTGGCATTGTGGGTGCTCATGCCAGCCCCAACAAAGCAGGTTATCTTGAGGTCTAGAACTTAGCTGCTGACACTTGCATGTATAAAACTCTCCTTGGATTTAGCGGTGTAAAAATAAAGAGGGGGTCTTCCCAACCGTTCTCTGTATTCATTGGTTGGTAAAGAGGTCCAGGAGGCTTAGCAATGAGAAAAATACGGACTTATCATAGTCTTTACGGTCATTTCATCATCGATCGTACAGTATCCAGTCACTTGCCAGTCAATCCGTTACATTAGAGAATGTCTCTTGATTAATGTGAAACAGTTTTCTAGGAGCACGATAACTGCTGCAGGTCAAATGAGTTGGCAGACAGAATGCGGTACAATAGTATTGTGCACCACATCCCAGGTTAGTGGGAACGCAAGTCTCAAGATAATTAGGTTATTCAGGTAAACAGGCATACTCTCCCAGGACACACTAATTCATCAGTCTACAGAAAAGAGAGCTCTATGACGCGGTATTCCATGTTTCCCTTGCTCTGGTACTACGATTGACACGTAGATCCAGAAATAATAAGAGTATACGGCACGAGTATGGTATTTCTGCTGGCCGGTTTCTTCACGAATCCTCAAATCATTGCCAATGCACAACTGATTATGATCCCCTGTGCGCATAAACAACCGGGTTCTATGGCTATATTAATAAGGCCCTTTGAAACAAACATTCTGCCATCAAAGATAACTGTTCACTCGTTATAGAAGGAATATGGATCTGACTCTTGCTCAACCACTTACCTCCGCGTTTGCGGTGGTGAAAGAAATCCATCCTAGCTACAGCCAAGCATCTAATACCAAGCTCATGGTCCAAATATTTCTTACTGTTCTCTTCCTATGCTGCTCGAGGTTCTTCTACAGCATATTTGCGATCCCCGCAAACCTCAAACACCTACCTCTCGTTAGCACTTGGGCCCTTTTCAAGAGTTATCTCGCTGCTGAATCCGATGATGTCAGAATCAAGCGGCTCTTGCTTCCGTTCGCGGATCGAGGAGAGTCAGTTGTTCTTGTTTGGGCGCTTGGAATATGGACTGTGCACATATTGGATGAAGGGGTATGTAATCTGACCCTGTACCTCGCTTACTGAAAAACAAAGTCCGCCTTTTCAATTTTGAAGAATGTCGAAGCTTTTCCTAAACAAGTGCCCTCAAAAGATTCCCTTGTCTGGCGTCTGCTTGGTCCAACAAGCATCGCTTTGGCCAATGGAGATACATGGCAAAGGAATTCCCTCATCATACGAGAGGGCATCAATTCTGTAGTCCCAATTCCCTCACTCGTAAAACTTTCCCAGGGGTTTATAGAGATCATTGGTGCCAATTTAGGGTTGGCTGTCAATATCAGCGATCTTGCATATCGATATTCGTTCGACGCGCTCAGCTCCACGGTCATTGGCCACGACTTTGGTGCCATGCACACAGATTCCGAATTTGTTTCCGAATTCGGCTCTATATCAAAAGAATTAGCGAGCGAGCCCCTTGTACCTATTCTTCTCGAGACTCGAACGGATTGTTCCACGAAAGTCTCTCGCGAAACGTATTGATCTCCTCGGGGATGATGCTCTAAGACTCCTGTCATCAAAGCGGACCAACCGTGGCAATGATGTGACGTCTGCGATATTGGATCACCCAGACATGACAGATCAGGAGCGAAGGGACAATATAGTCAGTATCTTCTTGGGATCACAAGTAAGTAATCCTCAACGACAACCTGTGCAAAGTCTAACTGCTGGTCGGGAGACAACTGTGGGCGCTATCGCCTCCGCCATTTACTACCTTGCACAGTACCCCGAGACTCAAGCAAAAGCACGTGCAGAAGTTCTGGAAGTTTTGGGCCCATCAGACCCTCCTTCTTCTTTACATATAACCAAGCTTGAATACGTTGACGCATGTGTTCGAGAGACCCTGAGGTGTAACCCGCCTGGGGCGTACCTTATTGGTCGGATAAATACAAAGCACTCTCAATTTGGAAATTACAACATTCCTCCAGAAACGATCCTGATGGTCAATCTATACACGATTCTTCATTGCAAAAAGACGTTTCCCGATCCGCACAAGTTCGCCCGTGAGAGATTTCTGAGGGACGATCGTATCGTGAAATCTTGGATCCCGTTTGGTCGTGGATTGAGGCGATGCCCTGGGAATACCTTCGCTATTCTGGAACAGACGGTCCTCATCTGTATGCTTTTGAGGGAGTATTCGTGGTATTCACCTACGAACTCACAACATAAGGATGGCTTGAAGAACGCCCTTTCATCATTTTCGACAACTGTTCCACAGTCACTGGAAATACTCTTTGCCAGGTTCAATGGCGAAGGCCTCTCAGCCGACAACAAGGACGAAAGTTTCAGGCTTCAAGAAATAACATCAAAAAAAAAACTTGAAGGGGTTAGCTGCCGCCTCGGAGGGAATAGCCGATTGTCACTACTTGCTTGTCAAACAGCCAAAGAGGCACATTGGGTCAGAAGACGGACTTGCATTTGTAAAATGCGAAAAACTTCGCCTCGCAAATCTCCTTAGAGGAACCGCCAACAAATCATGTTGGATCGAAGGTTGGGCCTTGTTGGGAAAGCGCTTTCCCAGTTCTGGTTTGCATCCACTTTTACTTAGCGACGTTGAAGCTTGCGCAGAGACTTATCGACGAGTAAACCAAGGTCTCCGCTCATTCGAATACTTAGATCTCTCAATGACTGTCGTTGGGAAATCCGATGTGACATCTCTCACAAGTATTGGGCCCAAGGGAATGGGTGGCGATGCGTGGCGGTCGAACAAGGACTATGAGAGAATCCAACCGATATGGAGCTGCCCAGGCTTCGCTCCCTTGTCGCCTTGTGTAGTGTTTACTTGGATTGCGTTGCTGAAAAAGATTGTTCCTGTTGACGAAATAGCTGACTGTATTGCATATCAGTTGCTGAGTACCGTAGACTATGACCTCGATCATCGCGAGGAGGACAAGAACGGGTTTCTGGCCGGGCTGACGATCGCTGCTCGTCGAATTAAATCAGGGACTGAAGAAACCGCTCGAGGAGCCGCATTGACGGGATTGATTAGCATGGACCTACAAACAGCCATAAGAGACACACAGCAGGATTGGGTAAGGCACAAAGGACAGCCGATGAATCTAGGCCTGTCAGACATTGAACCAAGAGTCTGGGTGGCAGCAAATGTCGGTGACTGCTCTGGGCTGGCTCCATTTGCATATCAGAGCGCCTCTGACTATGCCCGAAGTCGGATTGGAATGTTCGCTGCCATGGTCATAGAAATTCCTACGATCTAATATATGATTTCGGATGCTCAAACCGAATGTCTTCGGTAGTATACGCAGAAGCTGCTGGGGTTACGGATCCAGATATGGTATGTGCATTCACAATCGGGGTCCTTCACTTGAGCGCTACTCGTGTGTTGAAGGGGGATATTCTGTACGGCGACAGCGCAGCTCTAGTGGGGAGTACGTGGTCTCCTTTCAACGGACGTTACAGGACATGGGAGCGTTTTGTGAAGTATAGCCGTTTGCTGCAGCGCAGTAGCTCAAGCAAAGCAGCAAAGATCTTGGACAATGCCAGTTCCTGTCGTGTGTTTACATGCGAACACTTTACCCTCGAAGTACCGCCGGATATTCTGTGGAGTCATTGTATTAATCCGGAACATAGATCTCACCTGGGTCTGAGTTCGGAAGTGACAAAGTCTTATCGTGTTCCTCCTAGAGGTTGCGTATTGAGGGCCCCGGGAGTATCTCCTCCAATCCTCTGTCGACAATGCACTTCAGGTTTCAAATCAGCCATCGAGGAATATGAGGACGATGAGGTCTACGCTATCTCTGGCTTACCAGCGGCTGTCGTGAACTGTGAGTCTTTGGGCATTGCATCAGGAATCCGCCGTGCCGCTGTTTGGGCTACGAAGAAGGTTTGCTGTGACGACTGTGCTTGCAAAGTCACATGCTGGGCCGACCAAGCAGCTTATCTCGTCCTCGTTAGCTTGATGAAGAGTGAGCCCGATACAGATGCTGTTATTTGGTAATTGCAGTTATATATTGTCGGCACTGTTTCTTTGTCGCCGGTATCTGTGACTTCTCTGTTGATCGGGTTTGATTTAAATGCAAAGTTGCAGTTCAAGCAGGGGGCCATGGGAATTCGAGATTTAGTTGATTGTTAGACTGGTAAAGCGGGGGTTTTTCTTTGGCAATCTTTTCAGATTTGAGAAGCTATTCAGGCCTTACATAGGGATCGAAGATTCATAACATTAGCGGTATGAGATCCTTTTGAGTCAAGTCAGCCTTAGTGAAAGGGGGAATCTAGGATTGGGAGAGATTATGAGAAATGATTACTTTATTTACGGAATTTTGGGTGAGACTTTCAGAAATTTACCTCTCCACCACTTAATAGGATGGACATACTCCGCATGGCTAGACATGCAAATGATCATTTGAAGTTTCCCAGAAACTCGATTGTAGCCTCAAAGCTGCCCAAAACTTTGATCACGTATTTTCAAAACTCATTCAGCCAAAAACCTAAGACGTAACTTCGTTTTGAGTATTGCAAGCAATTTACAGAGCCTCGGATTAGCTTGTTCTTCCCAAAAGCGACACCGCCGCGTTATCGAATCTCGACTATGATTTTTTCCATCCTTATTTCAAAGTATTAGTACTAAGAGAAGCTAAGTAAGACCTTTCTTTTAAGCTTATATAAAGCTAGTCAAGTCTAGTGTCAATGGAACACAGCCCGTAGATTGCTACCTCTCCAGGAAAGCTCGCTTAGATATAGGGGTTTCTCTTTTAGTCACAAGATTTCTTCTTCTTATCCTCTTACGTTTTAGCGGAAATGTTTGCCATTGACTATTATACGTACCGTTGTCGTACACTACTATTAGACATTTCAAACACTTGGTTTTACCAACCGCCAGAAAATCATTTATGTAGCTTCCCTCAAATCAGATTGCAGTTAATAAACAATTCAGTTTTGAAGGAATAAAGCTTTGATGGAAATTGGGCTCTTGCTTTGAGTACACTTTAGAAGGAAATAACATAAAGAGATACAGTATATTCAAAAGACGAAATTTTGTGAAGAGATGTTCTATACAAAGCAAAAAGAACACAATGTCAACGCAAGAGCCTCTATGCTAACCGGGCGGGCTCAAGATAAATTTCCGACAGCATCAATTTATGCCTTACGTGGAATCATTCTTGTCTATAAATTCAACCCCAGAAAATCAGTAAATGTATATGGAACGTTCCGCTCTGAACTTGCCTTCCAAGATCCATCGCCGAACTGCATGGTAATGAACTGGCAGACGTCAATCTCCTGGTAATATGGCTCCTGAACATCAAACCGAGAGAGGATATTTGCAGATGCAGTGCGAATTTCAGCCATAGCAAAACTATAATCCACCCTGTTAGCCTCGTGTTCATATACTGTGGAACTGAAATCTTACTTCACGCCAATGCAAGAATGTTTACCCGCAGAGAAAGGGTAGTATGCATCCATACTGCTTCTATCAGCTACCTTCTTCACACTTCAGTGAAGTGATTGGACTTACTCAGGTTCTGGCGCTCCCTCTCGTTCATCTCTCTGTAGCCATCTTTCCTGCCAGAAACTTTCGGGCTCGGGCCAGTACCTCTCATCGAGGTGCAGCATACGGTATGAAGCAGAAACAACTTTATGTGGGGGAATTATATAGCCTTGAACTTGTAGGCTTTCTTTGATTGTCCGTCTGCCCATCTCAGATGCAACTGGGTGCATGCGAAGATTCTCCTTGATGCAAGCCTCGAGATATCGGTATGTTGGTTGCTTGCGGACAGTTTTGCTGTCGAGAATTGGATCGCTGGCCGAGAGTACAGGCAGAGATGCAAGAAGCTTTGCTCTCACATCTGGGTTCCGAGCCAATTCCAAGAAGAGAAACCCGATTGTTCCTTTGAGTCCGTTAACATGGAAGTACAATTATTATACTCAAGATAACTTACCTGAGGTAGTTTCAGATCCCGCAGGTAACAACTCAGACATCTGATCGATTATATCTTGGTTGCTTATCCGTATGCCGGTATCTGGTCGTGTCCCCTCTTCCAACATATGTTGGAGAACATCTCGACGAGCATTGGGGTCCCTGTTTTCATTCGTCCTTCTCTCATCGATCAAGGTGGAAATGGCTCGAGTCATTTCTTTGGGCCAGTCAAACTCGATATCGAGGCCTAATCGGCGAAAGAACCTTTTCACAAATACCGACTATTTGGAATTATCAACAACGTATCATATCATACGATATAGACTCATCTCTTACCTTGTACCTTTTTGCCAGCCCGCTGGAAATTGCGTCGGGAATCTTGAACCATTCCTTCTCTCGTTGGGTCCGTATCTTCGTAGCATCAAAAACTTGATCAACCTGACCAAATCTTTTACCGAAAGCACTTTCACCCATACTTTCTAAGATTTAGCGCGCGTAAAGATATTAGGGTTCCTAGTAAACTCACATGTCCAGTGCCAAACAATGAAGGTCGCGCATTAGGTCAGTCTCAAAAGCGGCCTTTGGCGTCGATTCTGAGTCAACTATCGCGTAATAGTTTCTGAGCAGCTTTTGAACGCAATCCTTGAAGAAAAGGTCGAGGGTATCAACTGAAGATACAGTAAATGCTGGGCCAAGGAAACGCTTGAGATTCTTATGAGGTTCCGGTCGACTTGAAAATGATTAGCATACGTAAATCCATAAGGAGGACTTGACACAGCAAGTATGAGGCAAAGAGAACTCACATTTCCCCAAATAATCCCGGGCTTCTTCGGTCTCTGGATATCTCAGCATACATAGTTACTTTTGGTAGGTCTGTTTTTTGGAGAATATCTTTCATGGCCGCTTTGTCTGACACCCAGAGTTGTCTTGGTCCAAGTCTGATGATATCTCCATGGCACCGGTGCTGGTCTGATGCGTATTTCCAGATAGTTCCTGTACCGAACATCCATCGCAAATGAAGCCCCGTGAAAGGTGCATACCATGGGCCGGGAATTCTGGTGAGTAATTGGGCGGATTCTTTGTTTTTCAAGGGGGACCCCAAATAGTAGAGCGCAAGCGCAAGGAGAAGTCCAAGTAAATTATTCCGACTCGTGAGAGACAACAAGCGTTGAATAACGCCCATGGAACCTGGACAATAAGCGAGATCGATGCCATTGCATAATGGAACACTGAATTGAGTTGACATGTTGGAATCTTTTTGGAAGTACCTAAGTAAATGCAGCGGTGATTCTTATGTCTTTGCCTTCAAGGCCCTGTATGGTTCGTTACATTGAAATAGGGGATATACATTTGTTATATACATTAAATAGTGATAATATAAAGTACCCAAGACCATGTCCTTGGCTCCCAAACGAGAACTTTTACTGTCGCTAGTCATGTTGTAAATCATTGTTTCAGTGGCGGGGTGCTAGTCGATTCAGAATAGCCATACGGAACGGGCTTGATCGAGTAGGACCACTACTCCACACTCCAAAGAAGAGAAATTTTGCCAAAGATCTTTAGTGATAGTCTTGAAGTTATTAATCGACGGCGCAAAGGAAGGACGCACTGACTATTAAGTTAGTGCTAAATCGTGGACCATATTTATGCGAAGACTTTGAAACTAGCAAGCGACTTTCGAGGATCGGAGGCCTGAGTGGTGTTGGTACTAACAAAAGCCACACTACGGGTTATGCCACTTTTTAGTCCTTGATTAAGCCTAGCTCGAGCGATATAAGCCTTCGAGTTCTGGATAGACTCCTCGTATTTGTATTTGCATATGAATCTATTCCTACTTCCCTAGTCTTTTGTTGTATATTTTATTCGATACTAACTTGTTACTAAAATCGCCTATACAAAACTTCCCGATAATTTAGAAACTTACGGAGTAGTTATCTCCTGGTCGTGGCGTATGTAAGTTTCGATCTTTTGAGTTTAAGGCATCCGCTTTCATTAGGGTTGGTATATAAGTTTATTTCCACAAACAGTATCGCATACAGTATAATCCGGCATAAGTTTGAGAATTAACCGACAATGCTATTTCTGTCGATTTCGGCTTACAACAGTCAGTGCGTCTTTCCTTTGCGCTGTCGCTTCTCAATCGATAGACCCGTAATACCACGAACGTAAGGATATAAAAGTAACAAGAAAGTAGCGTGTAGACACCTTATTATTATTATTATTATTATTCCTTTTAACGTGCTGTGTGAGTCTGAGACTATAGTAGCACGGCTGGAGGTTTCCCTCCAACAGATGAGTAAAGCTGTACTAAATACATGTTTGAGAAGGGGGTTATGGTCATTACAGTTCTTGGGTTGTTGGAAGCAGCTAGGCTTCTGGTTATGACAAAAGAAAAGTTGTTATGTTGTAGTACGCCCCCTCGTTTCACGCTCTGTACGCTACACTTCCTCGTTCTCGTCTTCCTCGTCCTCGTCTTCCTCGTCCTCGTCTTCCTCGTCCTCATCTTCGTTCTCATCCTCAGTTGCGCGTTGTGTGTGCCATATTCTAGTGGCGATTTTGGTGGTTCGAATAAAGTCAAGTGTGGCCTCGACTCCTTTGGCGGTGTGAAGGAGGGATTTCATGGTGAACTCTCGAATATGATGCTTGAGGAGGTTGCGCTTTAGTACTTTCCTAGCATCCCCAGTTTCTGGACAGCTAAGAAGGAGGTGAGTGGGAGTCTCTTGTCTTCCACATCTACAGCGGTTGTTGGTAGTGTGGCCGAGCTTGTGTAGGTATGATTTGAAGTATCCATGGCCTAGCTTAAGCTGATAAAAGGCGCTGGCTATCTCTCTTTTTGTTCCTTGGGGGACGCAAGGTTTCGACAGAATCTTCCATGGGAATTCCCTTCGATACGAGTGTTGGTTAGTTGATGGTTCTGTGTGCCCGGGGGGTGTAGTAAGCTTTTGACGCCATTCTTTGTTCTGGGTCTGCCTGATCTTGACTCCTAGCATAGCAAAGCTAGTGAGTTGAGTGGATGGTTGGATTGTGGTGGCGGCTTTTGCAAGCTTGTCTGCTTTCTCATTTCCTGGAATGTCGGTGTGACCTGGTACCCAGTGAATTGTGGTAGTAGCTCCCTTGCTAACTGCCTTCCGGGCAGCTGTGATAGCTCTGATTTGGCACTCTTGCCCTGGGTTATCTGATGTGGTTTTTAGCCTCCGTAAACCTGCCTGGTTGTCGGAGTAGATGTGGAAATGGATCCCTGGTCTAGCGTGCTTGGCAGCGTATTCAACTGCTAGCGTGGCCCCTTCAACTTCACCGTTGTAGACGAGCTTGTTTGGTCCAATGTTGACTTTCTTTTCGTAGTGGATTCTGTTTGATTGAGGTGAGATTACAGACAAACCTACCCCAATTCCTTGGCTATTTTCTGTTGTTGTAGAGGATGCATCTGTGTAGATGAAAATGCTGTTATCTGAGTTGTTTTGGAGTAGACGAAGGTGAAGTTTAGTTTCCTCTTCTTTTGAAAGTTTGCTAATGTGAACCTTGTAAGGAGTTTCTCTTTCCCATGGAGGGAAGTGGAAGTGGTGTATTTGCTCAAGGTCTTCAAGGTTGTATAAGTTGCTAATAGAGCGGTGGATTCGCTGTAGTTGAGGAGTTGCCGGCTTCTTTTTCCTTGGAGTTGCTTGAGTATTGAGGAGCTTGTCGATAGCGTGGTTGACTGGGTGTGATGGTGAGAGTTTGAGTAGA
The DNA here is from genome assembly GCA_911693285.1 of Hymenoscyphus albidus. Classification (NCBI taxonomy): domain Eukaryota; kingdom Fungi; phylum Ascomycota; class Leotiomycetes; order Helotiales; family Helotiaceae; genus Hymenoscyphus; species Hymenoscyphus albidus. The sequence continues at coordinate 138 of CAJVRM010000283.1, read as the reverse complement.
CGGAAAGCATACATCCTCAAGGAGGAGGAGAGGCGAACTTCAGCAGGTGGGAGGTGTCAGGGTGTATGATTAGATTGTCTGCAAGGAGAGAAGAGTTCTCCAAGCAGAAGTGCTACTTAACTATCTACAGTGCCCTGG
>CAJVRM010000282.1:0-46560 GCA_911693285.1 Hymenoscyphus albidus | reverse complement strand
GACCACAACGACTATGTTTCTCATCGCGAGAAACCACACACTCCTTTTTCGACTCCTCACAACGAGTACACGGCGCCATCCTTTTTTCCAGAAAAGTTTATTTGAAAACCAAGTGCTCGAGTATCTCCGCGACTAATAGGAGCGGACATGTTGAAAGAAGAAGAAGGCCGCTGGCCTTCTGACGATATTTCTTAGCGTATACTTAAGCGTGCGGACACGCTAGGCTAAGAAGGGGATAGTGTCACGAATCACGTGTTAGCACGGGACAAGTGAAGTCCAGGCGGCGCCCTGAAAGGACAAGCACATCAGAAAGACCTTATAGCAAATAGGGATCCTTAGACTAGCTAAGCGATCCAGGGATTTCTTAGTATTCATAGTCACGTGATGAAAGCGCGACAGCGCGCGCAAGCGAGCTGTCGCAGCGCGACAGTCAGGGACAGCGATATTCAGAGAACGAAGGTTCTATATAAGACTGGCATGTCTGCCATTAGATAGGAGCTTCGTGCTCAACTTAGTTATCAATCTTATCATATTAGTTTGACATCTTTGATACAAGTAACGAGTTCACTTCCAAGTGAACAACCCGATAGTCTTCTTCTTATCATAGCATACCAACCAGCGAACACCCAGCCAAGTTTAGTTAGCCAGTTTGAGTATTCGTTACACTTAGATATATTTATACATAAATTAGATATATTCTATAAGATAGTAGGATATTATAGTATTAAGAATAATAGTCTTTTTAAAGTATTTCCTATTATAATAAAAGGAGACGCTTCTAACTATTACTATTAATAACTCTCTAGATAACTATATATTACTTTTATAATTATAGTATAGTGTAACGAATACTCAAACTGGCTAACTAAACTTGGCTGGGTGTTCGCTGGTTGGTATGCTATGATAAGAAGAAGACTATCGGGTTGTTCACTTGGAAGTGAACTCGTTACTTGTATCAAAGATGTCAAACTAATATGATAAGATTGATAACTAAGTTGAGCACGAAGCTCCTATCTAATGGCAGACGTGCCAGTCTTATATAGAACCTTCGTTCTCTGTCTAATCGCTTTAGTCGCTCGCCTCAGTCGCTTCAGTCGACAGGCGACTCAGGCGACTGAAGCGATCATGGTCACGTGGTACTTTAATCCGACGAAATCCATGGATCGCTTAGCTAGCCTAAGGATTCCCTTCTGCTATAAGAGTTATGATAATGCTCGACCTGTCAGGGCGCCGCCTGGTCTTCACTATCTCCCGTGGTAACACGTGATTCGTGACATATAGGCTATTTAAGACTACTTTAAAGATAGTAGTTATAAGAGATATATTTAGGACGAGTAAGAGAAGTATACTCTCGAATGTATTAAATCCGAATACCCTAGAAAGTCTACTTCGAAGTACTTCGAGATTTTGCTTAGTAAGATATAAGAGCTACGATATAGACTAAGTAAACTACTTTAGGGTAATAAGAATTTTTATAATAATATTCTCTATACTACTTATAATAATATATTAAATACTCTATAGTTATTATAAATGTACTACCTTTAATTAGCTCTCTAATTTTAATAATACGATCTTCTATTATATAATATGAATATATTAATAGTACTACCTATAAGGATACGGATTAAGCTAAAGCTATATATACTACGAAATATATAGTAGCTACTTTAAAGGTACTAGGTTCTTCGTCGAAGGTACTAAAGACTTTTAATATAAAGCTAGGTTCGTGTCACGGGTCGAATGTCGCGATTTGGTTATTCTTCCTCGTGACCGCGGGACAGGTGGCTGCCTAAGCGAGCATGCATGTCCCACGCTTCAAGCAAACAAACAATGAAGGAAAACTCTTCAAGCAAACATGCCAACACACAACTCCCTCAGAAAACTCTTTAAGCAAACACGACAACACATCAAATCCCTCATCGTGGCGTGATAAGGGATGTGGGAGACGCGGGGGATAAGGAGCTGTTGGGTGTGTGGTGTTTCTGGCATAAGAACCTCGGGTTTTCTCCTCAGATAGCTCTTCTCTCCTTAGCTTTAGATTCTAAGTAGTGGAATAGCAGGATCCTTCACCGTTCCGTTACAGTTCGAAGCAAACTTCGACTAAGGCTCTATAAACTCTCAATATAGATTATATATATCGCAAGGTTACTACTACTGACTTCTAGAACTCGTACGACAAGAAGTGTTATATCTATAAGAAGGTTAGTTGTTAGTCTACTAATCACTCGAAATTAGAGTAAAAGGCCGCAAAGGAGAAGTAGGAAGGTCGGTATAAGAGAAAGTACACCGGAGATAATAAGAAGAATACAAATTATAATATACAATATTATATCTTTATTATAAGTACGGAAGGAACAGAGGACGAATATCGAGCTGCTAAGACTTTGTTTATTATAACTAACGAGACGTCGTCTAACGACGACACTATGTTATTATAATCGTTGGATTCTAATAATAATAAACTAGCATAGACAGGATTAATAAAGAGCTACGATATTACGGAGTCACTCGACGATAGGGATACTAAGCAGCTTATTAACCATTTGAATAACGTATCTTATCTATACTAGATAGGGTTCGAGTCTACGGAACCGCCAAAGGTATTGTTAACTGGCAAGGAGCTAACTCCAAACTAGCCCTGAGGCCAGCTTGCACGTGCTATAGCTCATACCGAGTATTCACTCAATATTCGTATAGCGACAGGGATAATACTGATCATATATTTACACTATTCTATTAGAACTAAAGTATGTAAATTTATACACCCAAGAGAAGTTATCTCCAAAAAAAACAAAAAGAGCTACCAATCCACCTTATAAAATCCCATCCAACACCATCTCACCATACCCAACTCCCTTGCTACACCATTACTTCCACACAACATTCCTTCCACCAACCAATCCATAAACCCAACCCACTATCCAACAACACACCTCAGGCCCCCACTTTCCCCACCCGGGGTCTATACCTCCCAAACTCCCTCTCCAACTCCCCCTCACTCCACCTCCTTTCAGGCTCACTCCCCACATACACACCCCGCAAGTCGCGAGCGAAGAACTTAAGGTACTCCCCTCTAGGCATATAAACAACTTTCGTGATTTCCTTTCCTTCCATCCCGTCCCGTTTCACCTCTTTACTTTTCCGCCGTAATTTAGCGAAGATGCTGCTTCGCTTTGAGGTGTGCGATTTCTCAGACGAAGAGGAGCGAGTTGGTGATGTGGGGGAGTGTAAGGGTGATATAGAAGAAGGAGAAGATGCCAAAACTCGACAAACAACCGCAGTAATCACACTCTCATCCGTATACCTCCTCGGCAACAACAACGGTAGCTCATTCATATCCCTCCACCCCCTCGGCGTCCACCTCGGCATCGGCCCACCCGTCGCAGTAAACCTCCTCATCGCATCTTCATCCAACTCCTCCCGCCCCTCCCCTCCCTCTATAGTAATAGGCACACTACCCCTCAACCCACCCCTCGAACTCGAATACCTCCCTGAGTAAGAATTCGACTTCGAGTGCGAAGGTATATACCCCACCGACCTACCAGTACTCGAAGAGTGCGAGTGGGAAGAGGTATGCGTATACCCTCCCGCCCTGGGAATCAACGGCTCGATATCTGAGTCCCAATCCGCGATCGTTGAGGTGGAGGGAATGACGTGGTTGGGGAATAGGGGGGAGGTGGGTGAGAGGGTTGTGTATTGGAGTTTGTTTGTTGGATCGCGGTAGGGGAGGACTTGGACTTGGACGGGGGGAGGGAGTGTTTTTGTTTTTGTTTTTGTATTGGGGGTTGGGGAAAATGAGAAACTGGGGGGGCGTTTGTGGAGCATTGTTTTTTGGATCCTTTGGTTTACTAATGGGAATGGGTAGGAGATAGGGATGGTGCTGATGAGGATGAGGATGAGGAGGAGGATAGCCAGATAGATGAGAGGAAAGCAGATTGTTTCCATCAAATGGGATATATAGGAGCTAGTGGGGAAGCAGTACAGTATGAGGGGGGTGGGGGCGAGAAATATTAAACTTTACCAATGTGAATCGCACAAAGAGAGGTACGTGAGTAATGGCTAAGTAAAGGGGACAGACATGTCGTCAATTTCGCCTCCCTTTCTTTCCTTTAATTATAACTCACAAAAAGCATAATCCGTACCTCTCACTCACATATAATATAACATCCTCAAATAGAAAATTTCCTATCAGAAAAGAAGCGCTTACTGTGCTATGTGATGGAATGCGAGTACTGGGTACGGTGGTAGTTTCAGTAGGTGGCTTGCGAGATGTATCATCGTCAAGGGTCCAAGGGTCCAAGGGTCCAAGGTCGTACAGCTTTACCGAGGCTCCTGTTCCCCCCCCGCATTTTTCCAAATTCCTAAACAGGTACGCGAATCAACCACACACTTCGCATCCCAAAAATCAAGTACCTGTTATCTACCTACATACCATAAAACAAGAAACCCCATAGCAAACCATAAACCCCTCCCAACACCCCAACAAAACATCCTCCAATAACAAAAGATATTCCCTTATCAGCGTCTAAAGAACATCAGATAAAAACTCTCCAATCATCCAAGTATCAGCACATGCAAATCCCATTTTCCAGAAGGAACCCCGTCTACAAAACAAGCCTTTACGGGCCAGGAAGCTTGAAACCCAAAGCTTGGCTTGACTTATTCGACGACATCCGTACGGAGTTCTTTATTGTCCCCACGTGCTTATTTCTCCGTTTCTCTCTCTAGCATCCTTGTTGTTACTCCACCACTCCACCGCGGGGCAAATGGGGAGGTGGGGTGCAGGTGGGGTTACGAGGACGCGAGGATTCTGGAGTCCGTACTCGTAATTACGAAGAGGAAAAAAAAGGACTTGTACTTGAAGGATGGATGTGTAACGTAAGAAGCATTGAATATTGAACTTGTTTATACATGAAAACATGAGATTTTGTTTAGAATAAACATACTGGCCCAAGTACCAATTTGACCATCGTATCTCATAAACTTCGTGAAGAGCTTGTACAAAGATTAAACTTGAGCTTGATACCTGATATACTTTCAGACAACTCAGCAAATTGCTTATCAGTCAAAGCTTGAGTTATGTACTGACAATACTAGTGCTACCGGTATACCATCCATGAATATCCGTTTTTCGATAGTACTCATCTTTACAGAGCCTAGACCTCGCACGTCCGGGCTCGGATCCTGATTGGCACTTCAAATCCCAACTAGGAGAACAACACTCAGTAATTCCCGCACTCTGAGTCGCTATCGGACGAGTCTGGAAATCCCTGAAACACCTCTTCCTCGCTATCTTCCAAAGTAACAGCAGTTTCCTGGCTGTCCTCTTCCTCTGCTTCGTTGATATCAAAGACTCCACTGATGTCCCATCTGTCTCCCTTGGCATTTCTGCTAACGTATTTGACGAACTTCAAAACACCGCCATCCCGTAAGACAATGCTCAGTTTATTCCAAGTAGCCGGCATAGTAAAGAGAACGTTGTCATCCTCCGCCTCAGAAGATGCCTTGTATATAGCTGCATCTTCATCGGCTTCATCGTCATCACCTGCCATAAAGACTTCGTGACCACCAACATCAGCTTCTTCCTCCTTTTTCTCCCCGACCTCCTGTACGGGTTTGAGCTCGGGAGGTTGTGTCTTGTCTTTCGAGTTTCCGTTTTGCTTGCTTTTTGAGGAACTTGACCTCTCCGCTGGGATATCTTCCTCTTCATCTTCATCTTCCTCCTCCACATTCTCTTCATCATCACTTTCCTCGTCATCACCCCAGCCCGGACTTGGAGTCAGCCCCAAGCACAACTCCAGTCGCGCCTCGCCCTCATGGCTTGTTGCAAGAGAATAGTCCATTCCTTTGCGAAATCGTCGTGCGATCACGTCATGCTTTGTGATTTCACATTGCGTGGCCAGCTCAAGCCATTTTCGGAATTGTGGACTAGGTAAGAAGACTTGAAGAATTTCCTCAATTGGAGTCAGCTCTCTATCGAAGCCCTTCTTTGATTTTCCTGATGTCGCCTTTTTGGGCTGTTGATATAAGAAACGGTGTTTGTGAGGTGGTTTCGCTACTTTCCAGGACCCTTTTTCAATCTCCTCGCTGTTGCTAGGCAGTGCCAGCTTCTCCTGGCCTTCAAAGTACTCGCGAACCTTTGCGGAAAACTTTTTAGATAGCAGATCGGGAACTGTAACACTTGACGTCTCCATAACTTGTGCGGCGACCTGCTCCAAAGTATCAGGCGTCAGGTACGTAGGCGACATATACTTGAGCAAAAAGTCGAGATCGCCCTCCTCAAAGACGCTTTCTTCACTGTCCTGGCTATCTTTCTCGGGGCTTTCGACTTCGACAGGCAATGCTTTGGGAAAGTCATATGCAGCGGGATTTCCTTGTAGTTGCATCAAACTGCTGTTCTTGCCCCATTTCTCTTCAGCGCCTTTCACATATCCTTCTTCGCCAATTTGTGGAATATGGAACCAACCACTGATAGCCATTCGGATTCGTCCGCCGTCACGCTCCAATTGCTCTTTACTTTCGGCATGGTAGACTTCTTCGACGTCGTGAAAACTTTCTCCAGGCTGAACAGCAAAGAAACTCAATTGATTCCATGCTGGCGGAATTGACTTTGTAAAATCTGGACTTGGAGTAATAGTTTTCTCGCCTTTCTCATCCTCGAAAGTCTTCGTGGGAAACAATCGCAATGCGCCGCCCCATTCTTCCTTCCACGGAAGGTCCGGGTCTGTCAAATACAGAATGTAGCTGACCCGTCGACTTCCAATCACATCATCATGGCACAACAAATGGCAGCCCGGTGTATAGATGTTGATTGCCATATCCGTCTTTCTCCCACTCAATTCGCCCGATCCTGTAATCTTTGCGACGTACTTTCGGAAGGAGGAGGAATACATGGCGTCTCTCAATTTGAGGAGGGACGGTAACTTTTCGAGAGCGCCATCGTCCAGACCATCCAGATTGGCAAGATCCCCCGACTGGTGGATCTTGTAGATATCAGTTTCCTTTGGAGTAAAATGAACATTGTCACGAATCTCGTCGCGCACAGCGCGTAGGAGTTTATCGTTGATCAACGTGTCAATTACACTGTGTTTGTAGGGCTCGGATTTGGCATAGGATTTCGTATGTTTCTTGAGGACATCCTTGTCGAAAAGGTCTTTGCGGAAGCACTTTTGCACTTCTTCCTCAGACAGAACTGTTACACAAGCTTAGATTATGTGCGGGGAGTGTGGGGAAAAGGAAGTAATCTGCATACCAGTCTTTGCGCGTTTTTTTAGGATGCTTTTGCCATTGCTGCGATCGGATTGAGATTCTGCCTTTCTCTTCATCTTGAACTCTCGAGATTTGACAATAGTTTTGGTTGGAATTGGGAAAAGAAACAGTTGTAGAAGTGGTGTGGGAAATCAGGTCAGTTTGGGAAATTTTACTGCCACACGGAGCACAGAGCTCACTCACCGCCTGGGGTCGTGCATAAAAAAGCAAACCTTGGAAAAGGGGCATAAATGCAACACAATTCACTGGCACATATCGTTCCTCTGCTATAACTGATATGCGTGTAAGCGCTTCTATGATCTCCATCCACCAAGGAAATCCATTGGCGTACTTACGATGCATTAGTGAGGATCCCTCCCCTTCCCATTTCTTTTTCGTGGACAAGACCCAGGGAGGCGAGGGAAGGTACTCGAGATAGAGGGGGAAAGGCAGAGGGAGAAGAAAGGGGGTGTTTTTCTCCCAACAAGGTATATTTTAGAGAAGTGGGAGATCTCCTAGAAATTATAAGAGTGTGAGCCCGTAAATTAGTAAGGTTTCGTGGTCTCAACGTCCCTTAACTAAGTTGTATATGTCAGTGTGGTAATTGATTTAATTTGTTCTATATTTTGTTTCGTCTGATTCTGACCATTTTTTGTCAATTTTTGTTACAATTTTGTAAATATTATCTTAACATAAACGCATGAATGCGCTTTGTGGCTCCCTTATTGTATGACATGCGCGTAAGCGCTGTTTCTGACCTTCATCCACCAAGGAATTCCATCGAGGACCTCGCCAAACACCCCTTTCAATTCATCCTCATGCAGTCTTGGGTCCGAAAACACCACCCAGCGGCGTTTTGACATTGCAAGGAATAATAGCGAACGTCATGCCTCGTTTCTCTTCTCAATAGCTGGTGAAAGTTCTTTCTGATCTATAAATTTTCAAGCAGGAGTCGAGGTATGCCAAATGAGGTAACATTCGAAGAAGACCCTCGAATAGGGATGAATTCAACGCATGTCTCAAATATGCTACTGTCTGATTGGCTGGGTATTGACGGCGTCAAATATGGCTTTTTGAATGCGGAGAACTTCCCCGATCGTGGAAGGTGGAGAAGTGTGCTCACTAAGTGGGATGGGGAACTGTACAGTACCTACGTATTTCTCGGCTACTGCAGCCTAATAAGCTAAGAACCCCATTCCTGGCCAGACCTCAAGATACAAGCTTTCTTATATTCCAGCCTTCTCAAAGACTTGTTTTTATAACAATCGGCAGAAAACAATAATGGGGAACTTTAGTATTGCAAGTTCTAGAGAAGCGTTCCCTGCATTGAAACAGGAGCAAGTGTTTTTTGATAACGCGGGAGGAAGTCAGACGTTGGGAAGCGTCATTGATTCGTAAGCTGTCCAAGTAATGTATTCCATAACTACCAGCGTTTAACGATTTGTTAGAATCTGCGAATATCTATCCAAAACTAATGTTCAACTCGGAGCTACTTACAATATTGGTAAAAAGTCCACATCACTTTACTCCGCCGGTTACGAAGCGGCAGCAAAATACATCAATGCCACACCGGACAATATCGGCAAGCTTCCCACTTCATCGAATTTTCTTCAATCTTACTAATTCAATACAGTCTTGGGCTCATCAACAACTCAGTTATTCCGCAATCTCTCCTTTGCCTTCGATTTCCCTGAAGGCTCAGAGATAATCTGTTCATCCATCGACCACGAATCCAACATCTCAGCATGGGTAGACCTCGCTTCACGACGAAACTACATCTTAAAATGGTGGACGCCAAAGACGAGAGAGAATCCCAAACTCCTAGCTGAAGATCTGAAGGAATTGCTCTCCGAAAAGACAGCTCTTGTCACGTGTACCCATGCCTCCAACATTCTCGGAACAATACATGATATCAAAGCAATCGTCAAAGTAGTCCGTACGATTCCCGATGCTTTACTGTGCGTTGATGCCGTGGCATATGCTCCTCATCGGCAAATCGATGTCAGAGACCTAGGAGTGGATTTCTACTGCTTGTCATGGTACAAAGTATGCATCCCACTTCCCTTCCTGTCAGATGCATACTAAAGAGATTAGGTCTACGGCCCCCACATGTCCATGCTCTACGCCTCATATACAGCTCTCATGTATGTCAAATCCCTAGGCCACTTCTTCAATCCCTCCGCTAGTCTTCAAGATAAACTCGGTCTAGCAGGATCATCATACGAACTCGTCGCGTCCATCCCCTCCGTACTCTCTTACTTCGGACCCAACCCCACAGAATCCTGGGCTGCAATCGAGAAACATGAATTCGAACTCCAAAGTGCGCTTCTTAATTATCTCAATGCCCGCTCAGATGTCACGATTTGTGGAGAGAAAGATGCAGATACGAAGAAGAGAGTTGCGACTGTTAGCTTCCTCGTGAAAGGGAGGAAGAGTGAGGAAGTTGTTGAGAAGGTTGATGAGTTGAGTAAGGGGAATATGGGGATTCGATGGGGTGGGTTTTATAGTGTGAGGTTGTTGGAGGATTTTTTGGGGTTGGAGAAAGATGGTGTGGTTAGGGTTAGTATGGTGCATTATAATACTTGTAAGTTTGGATTCCTGCTATCATGGTATGGTAAATGGCTTGCTAATTTGTCAACAGCGGATGAGGTGAAAGTTCTTTTGGGACTGTTTGACCAAGTTCTTGGGAAGAATTAGGAAATTTCAAATTCATATATTATGTCAGAGACTCCCATGCAATCAACAATGTTGTATCATATATATCACAAGAATTCTATAGTACAGCCCAAACTTTGTGATGTTTCCTTTGAAGCCTTATTGTATGGCCCCCTGCCTTTTTTTTTACCTAAGTACCGTTTGCGTTACGCGTTCCAGGATTACTCTTGATTTCTTTCACAAGTTTTAAGTCAAACATGTCTTCATTGCTCTAGATAGGTGTATGTAAGTGAAGCCAATCTCAATGCTCTCACCCCTCTATGGAACTAAGATGGAACAGTTCTAGCCTACTGCCTTGTTTCAACCAGTTCAACTTCCAACCTCTACATGCCAAACATGAATTCAAACCAGCGCAAAGATGGCAAAAAGCCACCTGGTGTTCTTAAACAACCCTTCTTTTGCATAGCATAGCAAAGCAGATTGCTTTGGATGGCAATTACGAAATCGACAGTGACAAATATTATCTGATTACATGTACGTTACATAATAGCGTGTATTTCTGAGAGATTGCGATAGCAGAGAAATTCTAGGTGAGAAAGCAAAAGATTTTGCTTCGATTCAATCTAATTAGAGAGCTCTTCGTAATCACACACGTGTGTAGGTTCTAGTTGCCAAGTGAGGTTATAAATACATCGTAGCCAATTTCAGTTATTGTAAAAAATGATAGCAATCTCCTCCATTTTTATGGTGGCGCTAGTGACTTCACTGAAGCGGATATCGTTTTTCCTAGGCATTTCTATGCAGGCAGATCCTCTGGTATTTCTCCTTGTTATTGTCGATTTCAAGACTACTGTCGAAAATCAAGGATCCTGGTAAGTCAACAGAAGACAAACAATATTTTCTCTCTCGGCTTACGACGGTATGCTAACATGCCGATTGTTTAGAAGACGACTAGCGACGATATGAATTGACATGGGATGATGAGTCGACCAGCGACGACACGAATTGAAGTGAAATAAGGGACCAATGAGCAGTGGATGAGGGATTGAGGGTAATGCTGTTGGATGCTATTATATTGGACGTCAGTTGCCAGGGTTAATGTTTTACAGTTGAGCTGCATTGAACCTGGTCTGGTTCTTTGAAATTGTACACCAAGAGGTCAGTTCCATCCGCAACCATTTCCATCTCCGCCCCTACTTACTCGTTCAGATCTCTTGAATCCAAAGATTTCAAGCTTGTATATCTTACAACCTTACAAAAACTAGTATCGCACACAAATACCCATCACCAAGAACCCCACCCCAACACAGCTCTACTAACACCTCATATCTTTATCCCCTCCATTCCCTACATAACCATTCACCATATTCACCCCTTCGCAGTGATAAGTGTAAATAACACACCTTACACCAAGTCTTCCGGTACATGCCTGCCTAGCTTGATGGTGATTAAGTGAGAGCTTTACTGGTACTAGTCAAATCGCGAAAAACTCAGTTCGTCTGGTTTATTGTCCTAGGCCGCCTTCCTTGAGGGTGAGGATTTTTTGGAATTTTTTTTAATCTTTTTGGGGGGTATTTGGTTTTGCTGGGACTTTGGTTTTTTGGAGAGGGAGTGGGGATGGGGAGCCAGGGTGATGGGGAGATAGGGTGGGGGAGAGGGGTGAGCGAAATAGGTGGAGGGGTAAGAAACTTTGAGGTGGTAGTGAATATATAATATTCACGTGATGTTAGATTATGACCCTCACGTTATATCTCAATTCTACCATGATGTTATTTTATAGTGACCTTTATAGTGACCTGCTAAAAGAAAGCTGTCTCTAGTATACCGGTTACTTCTACAAAGATGACCTTAGTCTAACTAAACCATAGTAAGAAAACTTTTGGAACTGGGATAGCCACATACGGGAATTAGAAAGTATCTATTTATCTCCCTCTCTATAAAAAACCACTATCTACAATACTAAATACCATTTAAACCCCGTATGTACCAATACTTGTCTTGTATATAACCACACCACTTATACCTTAACCACCAAACAGCCCTGCTCATAGACGATCCCATACTCGCTTGTTTACTTTTATCTAATCCAGAAATCTCAGTTTAGCACATTTCGATTATACCTAAATTTACTCTCATGAAACTATACGGTGAAAATTTATCAAAGCAGGTTGCTGGAAGTACCACGGTATACAAAGATGACCACCGCTTGACAGTACTACGTAGCTTTCGCCAATTAGCGTGTGTACTCCTATTCATTGTCAGGGATACGCTAAGCAATGATGACAATCTCACTTACATGGAATTTAAAGGAGTTGAGATGGTGCTCATACTAATGAGAACGAATCAGTAACTTCTCTGTACTAATATGGTCTACTTCTAAAGCTATCATTACGGCCAGGCTATTCTCAAGAACTACCTTAAATTCCTAGAGTCCAGTTCCCCAAATTAAAGTATTCTTCATCCCTCATATACTTCCTTGCAGACCACTCAATATCCCCAAACCTTTCTTGGTGGAAAGGAAATTCTCGTGCAATTCTATTGCCATTCCTCGTTTTCCTCGTTCATAGCATTATTCATCCGGATGTCTTTCTCAAGAAGCTTACTCGGCCGCTTTACGCATCCTAACCTTAACCCCATTCCCGAGCATAAGAGACATAGCAATCTCCTTCCTCAACGGCTCCGGATCAGTGCTCTCAATCTTATCATATCGCTGCAACAACCTCGCGACGACAAAACTCGCTTCATTCAACGCATACTGTTCTGTAACCATAAAAGTCAGCATCCGTCCTCGGTTGACCCCTCACAGACTCAGCAAAAGAAAAATACAAATGGATAAAACTCACGACCAACACAAACTCTCGCCCCACCACTAAACGGGATATACTCCCACCCAAGCTTCCTCCCCACCCACCGTCCGGGACGAAATTCATCCGCGTCCTCCCCCCAGATATCGTGTCGTCGATGAAGCACATACGTACTATAAGCAACGCCCTCCCCCTTCATGACGGCTACTGGCAGTTTCCCATCTGGGCCACCACCTGTAGGTAATATCGTATTCCTGATTGCTCTGCGACTATTCATCGACACTACGGGGTATAGCCGCAAGGTCTCGTAGAATAGGTATGTTAGCTCCTTACAAGATTTTAAGGAAGAGAATGTCATTTCCTCTTTAGGTTCCTGGTAAGTCCCGAAAATGTCGATTACGCTGGCTCGAATGCGTTGGAAGTCTGAGGGATGGCGAGCGAGGAGGGCGATGCTCCAGGAGAGGAGGGAGGCGGTGGTGTCTCGTCCTGCGAGCAGTAACTGCAACGCTTGATCCCGGATCTCGATAGGATCCTGCGTCTGAGTAGCAAGCTCCTCAAGAAAGATATGTTTAGTCTTCTGTCCAGGAACTGTGGCAGCACGTTCATGATTCGCATCCAACACCTTCGCAACCGAGCGATCCGCAAAATCCTGCACCGTTTTACAAGCCTTACCGAACTTATTCGAGGAGATGATCCAGTAGAGACTCTTGAATCTCAGGCGACACATGATAGTTTCCTGCGCATACCGCATCGCTTCAGAAAAATCCATGTCTCGCTGCGAATCCGTCGTATTCCCCGAATCAACAACCGCCAAAGCACTACTCTGAGAATTCGCACTCTCACCAAAAAGAAACTCCGTACTAGCATCTAAAGTGAACCGATGAATCAGGGGCATCAAATCTGTCTCAACCCATCCCCTTTCATCCTCGTTCGGTACGGCCCTGAACAAAATCTCCAGATGTTTTCTCGCGGTTTCAAGATCAGAGACTTGCTCACGAGTGAATTGGGGTCGCAATTGGTGTCGAAAATGAGCCCACGATTCGCCTTCCGCGGAAAATCCCGTTTCCTATAAGATCTGACAGATTCTTCGTTCGCGCGGCGCCGAGCTCGTAGTCCTGGAAGTTAGTGGCGAGAAGAGCCTGGATGTTTTCTGGGGTCGAGGTGTGGATGAGCGTCCTGCCTACGTTGTAGAGCCGATGAGTAGGGGCGCCGATTTTGGTGTATCGGGAGCGGATTGTGTCTTCGAGGATATCGATGCCTATGGGGTGTGTTAGCCATGTTTAGAAGCATTTTGAGGTGGGTGTGATCTTGCGATGAGACAAGGTTGTGTGAACTAATTATGAACAAGAACGAACCTTTGATTCCAGTAAATGCAATCTTATATCTCTCCAATCCCCAAGGGAGTATATTTGGATAAACAGGAGGCTTTCCACATCCGCGTTCATCTCCCCATTTCTCGAAAGCACGCCAGGCCAGGAAACTCTTGACTTTCTTGTAGACTATCAAATAACCAATAGAAGACCGAGGTTGAACAGAATCCCCATTCTGGCAGATATGATGGACTGATGAGAGATTGCGCGAGGTTGCTTAGAGATAACTAAGTAGAAGCAAGCACTTGAGTGAACAATATGCGACTTAAATAATTAAGCAAGGCAGGGACGACAGAGATAAAGTAAAAGCAGAACAGGACTTCCTAAGGTGAAGTCCTATATAATCCTACTGCTTATAAGAAAGCTCGGCATTCCGATGAAAAGCAGGCACCCGCTTACTTGCATATAATTCTACAACGGGAAGCGGGGTTTCATTCGACCGCTACGAGTGCAGTATTCCCAGAGATGTAGGACTGTGGCGTATTATATAAGATTCGCATTTATTGGTCAGACATGGGGTTCCCCGCCCCGCATTCTTCAGGAATCAGTACACAGTAGGTAGGTAGGACACGCAAAGTGAACCACAGTATTTGAAGTTGTAAATGCTTTGTATTGGATATATGAGCTAAATAGCTTTAGAACTTGATACGAGTCCTGACTCGTATCGAGTATAAAACTCCAATTTGTATGGTAGACTCGGAGTGTACTGTACACTCCGAGCCAAATAGACCTAACTATAAGGTCTGAGGTCCTTATTTACCCGGTGCGGGTACGAGTAAAAATGTCTTAGCTATATTAGAGCTAGACGAGTAGAGAGACAGCCTATAGGTAAAAAATAGGGCCTTAGAACCCTACTAAGGACGAAAAAAACTTCGAGAGGTTGCTTTCACTTCTACCATCAGCGCGAGCTTGAACCTTAGTCGGTGCGGGCACTTCGATATTGAAGTTCTGTTCTGCCAACCCGAGATAGTTAATCTCAGTAAAACCGTTGGTGTAATTCCACGCTTGTTTCCTAGTAAAAATCTCATCAGCTTCTGTATCTTACTTCTCTGACACACTACTACTTACGATGCATCCGTGAACTGGTAGCTAATTATAAGACTACCCGCAGCTTTACCAAACTCGCTCGTAATCGGAGAGGGCTCCAACCTCGAGCCGAGACTTCGGCCAGCGGGTGCCCCGTCGTTGAAAGTACATGCTACGAAAATCTCGTTTTCCTTCTTCCCAGTGCAGGCAGCGCTGAACGCAGGGGTTTTAAGGCCGTCCTTCTCGAAGTTATCTCCCTTGATGTCGAATTCTAGGAGGGATGTTAGTTTGAACTTTGTAGCGACACTTTCTGCGAGTGGTTTCTTACTATATTCACAGATGAGTGTATTTTTACATTACGAGAAAAGTTCGATTACTTTCCAACGGTAGATGCCATCATCTGGAAACAATCTCTCCGGTTCCTGGGGGGCCGGGGCAGCTGTGACAGATGCGAGAAGAGTCGCGAGAAAGAGGAGGCTGGAGTTGGAGAAAAGTATATTTAATAATGTATAGACAGTTGAAACGATAGAAATTCGCTGAGTGAGTGTCAAAAAAGTAATTGTCAAATTCTTTTAGCGTTAGTGGGAAGTTATATATTTTTTCCATTTTTCAAAGCAATCCTAATAATATACAGCTTATAGTATATTCCATAGGGTATCCCTTCCAGACGCCAGAGTGGAACGTAAGAACGTGCACCGAAGTGGATGCGATATCTGGGTCAAATGGAGGCTCAAATACTTGGAGAGGATACTTGATTGGCCAAACGGCTTTGAATTGCGGGGAAAATGTCGAAAAGGTAGACCTTTTTCTCTACTTTGGGTGCACATCTTTCTGGCGTCTGGAAGGGATACTAATCTGCGGCGCGAGGAGCTCCTGACAAGATGTTACGAGAGAAGCGATCACACCAGGGGCATGCCCACATGAGGTTTTATCTACACGCCAACCACACGTGCCCTAACTCTTAAATTATGGTATGTGGATATTCTGGGCACTGTAATTTGTCTTGACTTCACTTATCTTTATTTAGGTTACTGACCACGTCAGAAGATCAGACGAATCCAGATGCCAAGAACCACAGTAATAGAAGTAGAAGTACAGAGCATGTTTGGCTACGTAAATCGATCCATGCAAAATAGGTGCAAATTATAGACTTTTGGACCCTCGAGGGCTTATGTAAAACTTTCCAAATTTACATACAATTTGTGCTAGTCTTTAGAAACAAATGCACTACTGTTTGACTAGCCTTCGGTAGTGCAAACCGCTTAATTTGCGAAGTATCTTTAATACATTTCCATGGTGAAGGGCCTGTTTAGCTCGCACATTTTTTAAATATGCGTTATATAAAAAGATTTGCATGCAATAGTATATGCGAGACTGTTTATTTAGCCGTATATCTAAATTATAATTTTATTATAAATTAGATAACTTATCTATCTATTTACACCTCTTTTTAGATATATACTACTAAAATAAAGATACAAAAGATATAAGACCTAAAACCCCAACGGTTTCCTTTACACGCTCGCATATCCTTCGATTTTACTATACAGTACGTTCCACTACTATACTATAATTTAGTCGGATCTACCTATTACGTACTATACCAACGCGATATACGACCTCAAAATGCCGTAATATAACTAGTACACCAACACTCAATTAAAGGGACGACAGATTCAGGACAGGAATCGTAAAATCGCTTTGTTTCACAGCTATCCTTGCCGTCTGGGCCACCACTACTTATCATAATAACAACTACGTAAAAAAAACCTTAACACACAGTCACACTTCGAAGTTACGAGGCGAGGAATAGATCCAAGAGCTTATTAAAGGACAACAAAAGCGTATAAGAGACAGTCTCTATATAACCTACGAAGCTTTTATTATAGTAGAGAATCTCCTTTAATATAAAGGTAGACGCGTACTAACTCGATATATAAGGACAAGAGAGCAACTCGGCATATTCTTATATATAGTTGCAAGCGACTTATCCTTGCGTAAAATGGCGGAGCGCTTTCAAAGGCTTATACTATAAATCGTCAGATATATAACGAAACAAAAGAAACTTATACGACGAGCTAAACCGTAGTGTATTTGTTTCGTTAGATTAGTACAAATTAGATACAAAACTAAAAAGATAAGGACGGGGTCTTAGGGTCATAGAAAAAGTGGTAAAGTTTAGAATTTGCACCTAATATGCACGAACAACTTATGCGAGCCAAACAGGACCGAAATTTCTTAATCTATAGAAAAGAAACTTAGTGTGACGGTTATGGTCACGAGGGCTGGATGTCACATGCTCGCTTAGCGAGGCGCTAGCGCGCACGACCTGTATTTAGTTCCCAGCTCTCTTGAGCTCTCCTTCTTTCCTCGTCTTTTGTCCTAAGAATAGAGTGTTAATTGTTCTGAGTTCTACCTGAAGCACGTCTGTCACACTTAGAGTAAGAAGAATCCATACAACAAATAGCATAGAATCATTAAAACGCAACAGAGACTCGAAGAAAGGATCGTACTAAAGGTACAACAATAATAAATCTATTTAACGCTATAAAATAAAAAGAAGAAGAGATCCATCATCCATGTAATCACACCCAGCACCCATCTATCTACACTATATAATCATGTATCTCCCCCCTTTCTCCCCCCTCCGCCCACCCCCCAAATCCCCCACTCTACACCCTCTTCTTAATCCCAACCATACACTCCAACGGCTTCCTCAAAAACCCCTCTCTCGTCTCCAAAACATCCTGATAGACATCAAACTGATACCTCCTAAACGTCGTCGAAACAATCAGCGCCAACTCCATCTCCGCCACATTCCTCCCAACACAACTTCGCGGTCCATACGAGAAAGGGATAAAAGCATTCTTCTGCCTCTCCGTCAGTGAATCCCACCTGTCTGGGACGAACTCCGAAGCATTGGCTCCCCAAATCTCTTTAGAATGGTGGATTGTGTAGGCGGGGACGGAGAGGACGGTGTAAGGCGCGAAGTGGTGGCCGAGGATATCGACGCCTGCTCCGGGAGGGACGACGCGGGGGAGACCGAGGGAGGAGGTCGAGTGGATGCGCATGGTTTCTTGGATTACGTTGTTGAGATACTTTAGATCTTTCACCATTTCGAAGGTGGGGACGTCGATACCCTCTGGGATTGCGTCGTCGAGTTCTCTCTGGAGTTTTTGGAGGACACCCGGGGTTTTGAGGACCCAGTAGAGGATGGCGCAGGAGGTGTTGGAGGTTGTGTCTGAACCGGCGATGAGTTGTGTGAGAGCTTCGGCTGTTAATTCTTCTCGTCCCATGGGGTTTCCGCGTTCGTCTTTGCCTTCCATAAGCCGGGCGAGGAGATCAACTCGTTCGGTGTCTTGCTTGCCATCTAGACGCTGTCCCACTCTTGCAGTCGCGATTCCGGCGAGATTTTGTACAGCTGCTAGACCTTTGCTGAAGAATGGATCAGGGAGGTATTTCGCATAAGGCTTGAGACCAGGAAGACAGCCCAGAGTTCCAGAGACTTCTCCACGTCGGTTCAGCACTTCCACAGCTGGCGCATACGTTATGGGCCCTCCAGGCGTCAATTGAATCTCCGTAATATCCTTGCCCTTCTCAAGCATGCCAAATGGTTGTCCAAAAGCGAGATCTCCGATCATATCAAAAGCCAGGTAATTGAACCAATGCAGACTATCGATTCTGGCAAATCCGCCTTGGGCGTTCTTGGATAAGTCATCCCATTGCCTTACGAATATCTCAAGGTTGCCATGCATATATATTTCGAATTGGGAAACACTCTTCGTAGAAAATGTGTGCGATACGGTCTTTCGCTTTCGAGTGTGTTCCGCTCGATCTCTCGTATTAAAAAGACCCCGCGTAATGGAGACGAAGACATCGTAATAATCGCTATACAACAATGAGCATGAGCTATGCAAACAAATCTATCATCCCACTTACGCCTTCAAGAACCCATTTCCATGACCATAGATAGCACTGATCGCCGAGTCATCCGCAATACTAACATGGTCAGGTTGTATCCGAACCAGCTTTCCATATTTCTTGTGCGCTTCATCGACACTCAGATAGCGCTTCCCTTGGCGGGCCTGTAGAAGCAGCCATAGATTTGAGAATTTCGCAGCGAAAGGACCTGGAATACTTCGAATGCTGGTATTCGATGTAAAGTAAGGGAGGAGGTAGAAGATTGAAAGAGCAATCGGAATAGCCCATGGAGATAGCAGGAGGTCGTGTATCGCCATGATTGGTAGTGGACGAGGGCCTCGGCAGAGATTAGATAGGCGCTGAAGATCAAATTGATTTTTGATTAACTTAATTGGATTGCCAACGTCAACAGTGAGAAGACTTTGAAGAGACTGAGCGACTTGAATATCAAACAGTTCGATTATGGGGACAGTCTCCCATTTTATATCTTTTGCCCTTCGCATTCAATAATGCCGCGGTTCTTGTCCGTTCTTCCATGAAGCTTCCCCGCAACCCACTACACGCCATGGCTGAGACCCCAGGTTTGGGTTTCAGCCAATGAACGTGGGGATATTATGATGTATACAGGAGATCTTTCGGTGTTGGTAAGAATTTTGCAGGAATTTTCAACATGACACCTTCTGTTTGGAAATTGTTTGTCCCACCCAATGTTGTTAGTAAGTCGGGTGCTGCGATGTTTCTTGTTCTCGGATTTATCTCGTTGTTGGTTGTACTCGATTTGGGAGGAAAGTAATCGGATACTCCGTTCATTAGGCTTCAATATGGCAACCCCTTCTATTTATATTTCTTACCTAGATAGGTAGTCTCTGCTTCGACATCTTTAACAAAGAAATGCTGTATACATGGAGGAAATGAAATATCTAGAGATATCATACTCACTAGAGTTGTTATTTATACAATTTCAAGGATAATATGCAGACTGCAGTGGAATTGCAAAATCCATAGGCTCAATACCTACAATTGTATACTGTCAAGAAATGGAACTGCCAAATCAACCTACATAACTGCCTTACTTCAATGCCGTACATCCAGGTGCACATGAGATGTTTCGGTTGTCATGGGAAGAGTGGTTTTCCGGTCATACTGCATCATGCATGACTTCATACAACATATTATTTCTGACGTTGACGAGTTTGTACACAGGGTATCACTGAAACTTTCGCAACCATCTCCAGTCTCTATATGCCCCTCTGATAGACGGCACTTGAGCCCGGCCAAATAATTCATCTCTGAATGCACCAACTTGCCACTCTCACAGCTTAGTCCTTCTTAACTCAACAGCTTCTCTCAATTTAGCAATAACTTCCGCTGGATCGTTGGCTCCGAACACGGCGCTCCCAGCAACAATGACATTCGCACCCGCATCAGCTGCTTGATCGATTGTTCCAGGGCCCAATCCTCCATCAACCTCAATATTCAAATCTGGGTATCTCTTCCGTAACTCGGCGACCTTTGGCAGTTCCGAAGCCATAAACTTTTGTCCTCCGAATCCGGGATAGACAGTCATAACAAGTACCATCTGGGGCTGTCAGCAAACATGTAACAAACCTCTATCAAGGAAAGGTCTTACATCCGGCTTCTCCCTCTCATCCGTACTCTCCAAAATATCCCATAGCACATCAACGCTTGTATCAGGCTTAATAGCGATCCCGGCCAGCATTCCGCAGTCATGGATATATCGAATCAACTCCTTGGGACTTGTTTTCTCATTGCTCGTAGCCTCGGGACTTTCGGCATTGGTACTCGAAATCGCAGCTTCGTAATGGAAACAATAAAGATCGCACCCCGCTTTCTGGAACTCCTTGACCCATTTCTTTGGCTGTAGAGAAAAGTCCAGTCAGCGGAATCCCTTCTAGTAAAGGTAGTATAGACTGTATACCTCTGCGATCATCATATGGCAATCAAACGTCCCATTACCGTGCTTCTCCGTTGGATTCGCAACATGACTCCGGATTTTCGTAACAATTGGAGCACCGAAAGTGATATTTGGCACGAAATGTCCATCCATAATATCTATATGGAGCCAATCTGCGCCTTGCGCGATGGTTTTCGAGCATTCTTTGCCTAGATCTGCGAAGTCGGCAGAGAGGATTGATGGCGCGATGATTGCTGGAGGAGACATTTTGGAGGACGTAGAAAGGGAACTGTTGGAATCCTGACTACGAAAGTGTTTTGTATTATTCCAGTATGGACGGCTCGAAGTGAGAGTTTACAAAGTCAATTGTGAGGTGGTTGATCTCCTGCGGGGTCGGAACCTTGGGGAATGACGAGGCTGTCAACCCCACTTCAAAGCTTCTCATGTGATCTGGTACCTCATTCGTGTTTCAGTCTCACCTGTACCTGGGCACTTTGGAAGCGGCAGGTGCTTCAGCTTTAGATGTAAACTTATGTTCATCTCGATATTTAGCTTAGCTAAATTCATTATTGAGGCTCGGAGAATCAAGCTGCGTCATTCCAGAATATACTCCGTATGCTTTACGACTTGAGTTCGCGTAGAAAGGGAGTACGGAAGTACAACGGGATGGGATTGTTATCTACCTCTGTAATGCCATCTGAACGCGCTCTCGCTTCAGGTCGCACAGGGGCTCTCTGTTTGCCTTCACCTTCGAATATCATTTTCGTTCCTTCTTCCTTCTTCCTTCTTCCATTTCCATTCTTGCCTCTTCAATCTTTAAACCTCCAATCCCAGAGCCGATATGTGTTACCACCAGATTTTCATCATTGCGCATATCAATGATCGCTATCGTTGCCTCGCGAAAGCAGTATTCTTCGAACCGTGGCCATACGGTATTTCAGTACCTTCAAGATGCGGACGTCTCATCTCGCTTTTCGAATCTTCGTCAAACGCGTTGGCGATATCTTCAGAGCTTAGCTACGCCAAAACGCTACCACCGTCATTTTGGGAGGACAAGGAGTCGGACCAGGAGTCGGACCAGGAGTCGGACAAGGAGGGAGACGATGACCCTGCCGCCAAAATTGAATACCCCGAGCATCCCTTCTCATACATCGAGACTTGCCTTACTGTTGGGGCATCGTGGGATCCCATGAAACGCCTATACAACGAGGTCGATGTAAGTGGCACACGTGATACCAAGTCCAATTACATGGCACGGGTCTTCGACCATGAGGGAAATACGATTCTCGATATCACCAATCTTCAGCGAGTGCGTTACGCGTTTGAGAAATTCTTAAGCAGACGAGATCTGCTAAAAAGCCCTTGCACGGCTTCTGAATACCTTCAGCATTACAACTACGCCCGAAAGAAGAAAATATCCGACGATCTTCAAGCAGAATACGACCTTGCTTGTAGCGCATGTCTAGATCATGATCTATTGGATATTACGACAATCATCAGCGTCTGGCCAAATTCACCATTTATGGCTGTGGCCCCCACTGTAAATGACGAGGGTGATGTTAAGAGTGGTGAGATTGCCATGCCTCAATATGATGCATTTGCTTATTTCTACAAGGCTCTCCAGACACACATAAAAAAACGGTAAGTGGCCAACCAGCAACACTCAAAAAAGCTTCAATGGATAAAATCTTTGATGAACTGCTTATTTGTTCTCATGAAGAGTTCAAAGGCACGTTGAAAGTAAGTCATCTACCACCTATCTTCCATGTGCCTTGTGACACCTTCCTTATTTCATAAAACAAAACAGAAAGATTCAGCTAATGATAACGTGATTGGCAATAGACTGCCACGCTTTTATCGGATTTCTGGCCAATAGTGAAATCCAAACTTTTCAACAACCCTGTTCTCTTTCACCTCGGACCCGACAAAGGTTTCGGCGCTGTTAGGCTTCTTGTACACGCCCATGAACACGAAAAAACTATTGATCTGTGTCCTTACCAATTGACGGAAGATCAATTGGAATACTTTCTAATCTCCGGTCCGACGAGTTTGCCAAATTTGAAAGTTTTAAACCTATCTGGGAGCCGTCATTTGACTGAGGGACTGCTGAGAAAGATAATTTTCAACCACAAAAGTTTGACCACATTGTATCTCCTGAATACTCCACATATTCCACTAAAGGCAAAACTCAGCATTCTAAGAGGATCCAGAATTACAGAGTTCTCGGATACTGAGATGCTCAGTTTTGCTTTCATTGGTGTACCGGAACCGGAAATTGGCTCTGACTTTGACTTTGACCCCAAGGATGAAAAAAACATTGTCGGTGGCGCACAAAAACAAGCAGTCCAAAACGGCGAGAGAAGACAAGAAGAAACGAGACATTCGCGAAAACCTCCTTCTCTCAGTCACATGCCACTTCCAGTATCGCAGATCATGCTCGTTGGGCTTGAAGTCTGTAAGGGAGGCGTTGTTGACATAAATAAAATACGCCTTCGAAATTACGACCCGATTTATGCATTCCCATTCAACTTGAACGGGCTCAATCGGTCTCTTTCCTCGTGTTTACTTGGCATCATTGATTATACGCAGTGGCTATTATCAAGAAGCATTCAAAACGAAATACCACAGCTAGATCATAGTTTTTACGGTGAACTGAAGAAACCTTTAGGAGTCTTTTTGGGTAGAGACTCATCCCCCGACGGCGAAGCAGGAAAGATCCTTCCGATCCCCCCCGAGCTGTATGAAGATCGCGGAAGGAGAGTACCATCCCAAACGCCACTATGTCCTGGGCAGTGGACTTTGATGATTGGTCATGCGCTTCCCCATATCCAGCAGGAAGAGCAATCTTTCGCGCAAGTAACAACACTTCCACCAGCTTTATACTATGCTTTCTTGAGTACCGAAGGAATTTATTTGAGCAAGGAACAAGAGCAATATTCTCAAAGTCGTCTTATCACAGAAGATATTGATGGGCTTCTCCGCCGACTCGAAGTCGATACCCCTACGAGGGAGCAGATTGTAACTCTATGGCACGAACGACTTGGCAAGCTACGTATCAAGGATTATTGGGGTCCGGATCTCTCTAAGCTCCTCGAGTGTAGTATTGAACCATGCTCCACTGAGGATGCGGAGTTTCTTCTTGAGTACGCAATGAAAGGAGTTCAGTCGGAAGGGTCATAGGTTGTTCAGGGATTTAATATCCGATGAACCAATTTGCATTTCTTCAAACTGTCCTCCTACCCGCGCAGAGAGACACGCATCTTTGTTTTCTTTTCAACATAAAAAAGCTTCATTCTTTGAGATCTCGGAGCTGAACTTCGACAGAGGGCATCAACAAGGGATCTTTATGGGAAGATGCTCCAAATATTGGAGGTCAATATTGCGTTGCGTCATACCAAATAAAAGTCTTTCATGAACCATGTCTCCGAGTGATATGAAGCTCGCTTCTTCATACCTTTCTCGATGAGCAAACATCCGTAATCTAAAGATTTGTATTGTTTGTTTTTACTGTAGTATCTTACATAATCTTTCGAATACTTTCTCTCCCTATTCTACTCCTAGATGAACTCCATTCCTATAGTTATACTTTTAAGCAGTAGTGGCTTTTGCCATTAAAGGTTTAGGTTCCTTATTCTTATATATTTAAAATGGCGTGGACAATTACCCGAGAGTATACTATAGATCTAGGAATATAAGACTTACCAACCATCTTTCGAATTCAGCTTTACTTCATAAGCGAAAAATGCATTCATTAAGAGACACTGTTAGATTATAAACAAGTACTACCTTTTGTGTCATTCAATCCTACCTATACCAAAATTCGACTCTCTAATTACATTATTCACCACTTCGGAGGAAACCAATCTCACTTTAAGTTTCATGTGTGGTGATTTCTATACTTCCCGCTTATGACAAAATCTCTGCAAGTCCGCGTGCAGAACTGTCTCAGATAATGGCAATGTCCCAAAGAAATCGTGGTTACCTAAATCGCCCAGAGTTATTCCTACTCTGTCCGGAAGTTTCCGAGGAAGATATCAGCAATGTGTATGTTGTGGCTGACATGAGAATGACCAGCAGAGACCGGGCTTGAGAAAAGCTGTTGTTTGTTACACCCTTCAAGACAATTTAGATGCGTTTTCGTGTGCTTTTGTCATTTAACGCTGGAGTTCGGGAATAGATGGATTTTGTTTCTAGAGGTAGGACACTTCTCTCAAGACGGGAATCTGGAGAGGTTGTCCTCGGCTGCCTATGAGAATAGGTGCCGAATACGATTTCTGAAATATCTTAGTTGTATTTACTTCTTGGAAGAGACGAATGCGGTGGTATGATCGCATGAAAACTCGATCTGTTGAGAACAGAATTCGATAAAGGATACGTTATTGACAACCCTGGACTACAAGAACACAAATTCAATCACTTGCAAATCCAAATTTTAATACCAAGAGTCTGTCTCACTAGCCACTAAGAACAACCTCGCTACTTTAGATATTCTGAAACTGTTCAAAAAGGTCTGTAATATTTAACTATCAGATCTCTATTTTGTACTCCCTTAAATAGTCGCACTTCCCCGAGCAGTCGATCCCTCTTCGCAATCTGCACCCTGAGAATTGCCATAACCCTTCTTGATACACTCCTGCAGCAGCGCCCAAAACTTATCCTGATACTTCTCATCCAGCGCTCTCTTATCCGCCGTCTGAACCGTCCCATTTGGCACAATATACTCACCCTGAAGGCCCTTCTCCTTCACCTCCGGCGACGTCGCAGCATACAGCGCACTCAACGCACCCGCCGGACTATCCTTTATCAACAACGTCCTTGCAGCGAGATTAGCACCTTCAACCGAAGCCGAGACTGCAGTCCCGACAACCCCTGCACCAAGAGCCGCCTGGATCTTGGGGGTATATGTCTCGAGTGCTCCGTCCTGCTGTGCCGTCTTGACGACACCCGGATGGATGGAATTAACAAAAACTTGCTGTGCGTAGCCCTTCGCGCGAGGTTCCTAGCGAGCTTCTTGGCGAAAAGTACATTGCCCATCTTGGAGCGGTTATATTGAAGTGTTGGCCCAAGGTGCGTGTTGATTTCTTCAATAGACTCCCATTTGACGGATGAATCGGCTGAGAAGTGAAGGTTGGAGGCCATGACTACTATTCTTGCATCGCCTGTCTTCTTGCCGGTTTGCTTGACTAAATCGAGCAGGCCGTCGGCGAAAATGGCGTGGCCGACGTTGTTGACTGCAAAATGTCGGTCCAGAGAGTGAGATTTATTGCTTGTTGATTCTGGGACGTCGGTCTTGTACATTCCACTAGATGGAGTCAGCCTGGGCGCTATTTTTGCTTTCATTTTCTTTCTTCTTTTGACAGAAATAAAAGAAGAGGCAAGTACAAGCAGACAAGTGGGCTTACATAGCGGCACTCAAATCAAGAATATCAATCCTATCCGTTTCCTTCTTAATCTGCTCAACAACCTTCCTAACAGCGCCGTAGTCACCGAGATCCATCTCATTAAACGTGACCTTTGACGAAACGTCTTTTCCAGCCTCCTTGCTGAAGTGCTTCATCGCATCCTTGTGGCGAGCAGCATCGTTCGATGCAATAATGACCTTGAATATGTTGTTCTTGAGTAACTCGGTACAGAAAGCTGCCCCGATTCCCTCATTGCCTCCTGTGACAACGGCTACTTTGCCACTGAGGTCTGGAATCTTTGTTGCGTCCCATGGGTTGAGCATATCTGAAATTATTTGCGCCATTTTGATAAGTGATTAAAGTGATGTGAGGAGATTATTTTGTGTTGTACAAGTACCGTTGGATGAATGGGAAAGTTTTGGTACGTAGGTAATTAAACAATCTACGTTCCAAATGGAAAAACAGATGTACTCGATATGTAAATACGATGATGTCAGGGGCGTTTCCAAGTCATCCAGCCGCAACAATGACGACATTATTTTAGAGAGCGCTCAGAGCGGGATTTTCTTTTTAAGGTGTTGTTGGGTTGCGCATTCAAAATGCATACCCATTACATTAGCTAAGCACGCAGCTGCTCGCTTATGAGACTGCGTTGAGCCATCGACAATGTGCCTTTGTATCAAACCTACGAGTATTTAAAATTTATTTGTTCCCATTGCCCCCTGGTACTTTTCTTATTTAGTTATCCCGATCTTTGACACGCTAATTAAGAATACACGAGTGTTCAAGTCAAGAAATAAAGGTATTCTTCATAAGGTGGAAATGTACAGCTGGATTCGTCAACTTTATTACTTCGAATTGACCTTTTTTCTCTTCTTCATTGCAAGTAGAAGTTAATTCACAGCGTGCAATCAGTCAAAATAATCAGTCAAAAGATCAATTTTTTATGTTCGTCATATCGTTATTGGCCCCTTGCTTAACCAAACGGTCAAATGGTTGATCTCAAGTCACGAGACTTCCCCCATTGCAACAACACAAACGATTCTCTCGAGGTGCGAGCGAGCATTCAAATTGGTGAGTTCACAATTGCAATTTGTATTGAAAGTACTCCAACCATATGTAACACATAAATAATATTATCAAATTGCAGTTCTGCCAGAAATCAAAACCCAACATCATGTGACAAAAACACGTTCTAAAAATAGATTTTCCGGCGCTTGCAAAGCGGCACATCATCCCCTCACCACCAACAATAGAAAAGAGCCTCACACCCGACCTGGCGCGTATTCTAGATCATCGTTCCGTTCCGGTAGCCGCGCAATGGAGCAAACGAGTATAAAAATACATTTTCCATGTTGAAACATCGCAACTGACCAATGGACAGCGAGCCAAGATGTTGAAGAACATCGCCACGTCGTGCCAGCGACTTGGTCCAGCAGAGGAACGAACCAATGAACAGGAGAGTAAACTGTTTGTTTGTTTCCGGTAGTCGGGAGATCTTCTATCCTTGACGCGGATTGTGAGAGTTGATAGGCTGTCGTTAGTCCAAGGTGGAACTGGTGAGAGGATCATGACATGTTTTTGGTGTTGACCTGGTTACAAACGCCTTACCAGGGTTAAGGTTTTATGTGTGGAGGAGCTAGACGTTCCAACCGTGAAATGATTGGGTTCTCAAGCGAGGCCCGCTTACTTTTGACCTACGTACGTGGACCTGTCAGTGTTCATGAAAAAGGTAGGTGTGGTTTGTGTTTATTCCATGCAATTTGTTCGAGGGCCGGATACAAAGTGGCCCATAGAAGATTATTAACTTACACAACTTCCTCTCTTCTAAATATATACTCTTCTTCTGCTTCACATCTGACCTTGTACTTCTACTTTATTTCTTTTTTCCCTTGGTCATTTCATTTCTTTCTCGTACTCACTCTATAGTCACGCTTGCGATATCTATTTGGCCTCTTTTCCTTCATATAACGAATTTCTTCCTATTATTTCGTCTCTCGTGTTTTGGGTCTTGAGTTTTCAATTTCTTTCCATTATATCACTTCCAATACCTTCTTGCTGAAGTATCTTTTCAACATGAAGCTTTTCACTGCCTTTTCTCGAGTTCTACTCTTTGCAGCCAGTACATCAGCACGCATCGTCCCGCGGTCAAATACTACTCTCTCACAAGAAACAAGCCGGGGCTTCAAAGTAGCTGGTGAGTCTCCAAACGATATGAAGTCTCTCCGAAAAGTTTAACGAACCCACCAGCAGCGGCCTCCGCAATAGACCTCAGCACCATACAACCATCACCCTCACTCCCCACCGTCACAGTCACCCTCGTCTCCGCATCCCAATTCCCCACCATAACACCATCACCCACCATGCATCTCTACTGCACCAATCCATCCCCCGAAGACGGCGACGGAATCTGCACCTGCAACATCGGAGTCCACACAACAACCATCACACCCCCAGGCGGACCAGGAAACGCCTGTCCACGCTCCATTTCCGTTCCTGAATCCGCACAGAGCATGAACGCTCAGATCCTAGCAACGTCAACACGAAGTTCACCGCCTGGGGTCACGGATGCCCCAGCTTTGAGCTGTTCAAATAATAGTTTGGAGAATAGCGATGGGCTTTGTACTTGTAATGCTGCGGGTGTGACGGCTACGTTGACGCCTGTGGGAGGGAGGGGAGCTCCTTGTCCGAAGACGATGAGTTGATATAGTCTGGCCGGGTTAATGGATTCGAGGTAATGGTGTCTAATTTCATGTGTTATGAAGTGCGATTTATGATGGGATGGAAAAGTATGTGTTGGGAGTTTTGAGCGTTCATGTTTGTTTGTAGCTGAGGGAGACAATGATACCGTTTTGCTTTTCTTCACTTTAGCGAGTCTGTCGTATTCTTCGATAACTTTCTTTCCATGTATCTGAGATATATTATGGGGCGGAGTCCCTTTACTTGAACCGTCATGGTCTTATGGAATTCTCAACAAGAACTGATTCCCAACACGTGATCTTCTAATCATTCCCAACCCTGTAAACAGAACTCTGGTTCAAGACTCTTTTGGAAGGGGGATTCTCTCACTTCGCTTTCCATCTCATTCTTTCAGCTCAACAAAACCCAAGCCTCATTATCAACAAGCCGGACCTTTCAACCCATGCCTCGCAGCCTCACATTACACCCTCATCCGCATACTCTATCAGCTCCCAGCTCCCAACTCCCAGCGCGTAAATCACTTCCTCGTCCCTCACCTTTCGCCATCAGGCCACATATACGCCCAGCGCTAAATATCCAAATTTACATATCTAATTCTGGGGATGTTGAAATCTGATTTGGGTACTGCTTTGCAAATGGTTCTATCTCTTATACTGACGCCGGCATACGGATTCGGAGTAGTAGTCGATGTCGAATCTAGGACTTGCAGGTGAAACCTGATATGGCAGGACCCTTGTGAGAAAGCTGGATACTGGAAAGTCAGAGAAAGTGGTAATAATAGCCTGATTTCGCTTACTGAATTTAGTGGAGTGTAAACGCTTTTTTTAGCGGCGTTGTCGCTTTGGCGTCTGATATTTATCTGTCTTGAGGCTTGAGTATTTGAAGCGGAATGAGGAGCGATGAGATGGCGTGAATGGGTGGTATCTGGTGGTATTTTGAGGGTGTGGGTTTCTAAATGGGATTGTATGGGGGATGTAGCAGAGTATTTTTACATCTTCTATCTGTCATTTACTTTTTTCTCTCTTTCTTGGTTTCCAAAATAAAACGCCTTTGGTAATAAAAAGTTGGAGTGACTTTTGTTTACTACGTTGATGGTAGTTTCTTGCTCCCCTTTGGCTCTGTCGGTAGAGCGTGATTATTCTTTTCACTAGGAACGACAAGATTACAATTTCAAGGCGCTTATTTTGCGTCCTTCGCATTCCAGTTTGGGGAACATTCCAACTAACATGGTATTAATTACAGATCCAAAACTACGCTAAGCCAAGGAAAAACAGAAACAAAAAGAAAAGCCGCAAATTACGGTAAATAATGTACTCTGTATGAGGGTATAAACAAGCCAGTTCCCATCCTTGAATCGAAGTCACCTCATGCCTTCGAAGCGAACTTCCAACAATCAACTTTCTTTCTGGAAACATCGTAGCAACACCGGCACAAAAACCCCCACGTTTCCAATCTCATATCTTATCATCATCCTCAAATTCCCCCTCAGTATCATCGTCGTCCTCGTCGTACTCCTCATCGTCCTTCTCATTCTCACTCCCCACCTCCTCATCCACGTCCTCCTCATCAGTATCCTCCACCAGAATCTTGTCACTCTCCCTACTTTCCAACTCCAACTCACCCAACTCCGCAAACATCTCCTTCAACATCCTACTCTTATTAGTAACCTGTTTATTCGCCGAACTCATCGTCCGCTTCGGCTTCCCATCCTCATTTTCTCCATCGTCGTCGATTCTGGACGCCGACGAAGCCCCTCGCGATGGTTGTTCCCTAATAGAAGGTAATGACTCGCCGCCCAACAGTTCGGCAATACTAACCTCCAATTCTAGGTCCTCCTGCGAGGGTAAAACGCCAGCCGGGGTCACGCCATTAGATGCAAATCCAACCATGATTCCCCATTTATCCTCGCTACTGAATCGATGGTCGTCAGATTTCTGCATCGCCATCGTGGCCGTGACGACATCTGTGAAATGGACGAAGCATTCTGGGTCATTCAATTTCATGCGTAGGCCTTCGAAGCCTTCCATTCGGCTGAAGTATTCTCTAAGGTCCCCTTCGTCGGGCTCGGTGGGGAGATTTCGCACCCAGAGGTTGTTGCAGGGTGGATTGCCGTAGGCGGAGTCAATGGATTGGAAGGTGGAGGCTGTGGAATAGGGACGGTATGAACGATGCGAGTCCGCGTATGAGCTCGAATAGGTAGAGTTGGCTCGAATCCTCAAGTGCGAACTGGGTGATAGTCGTTCTTGGCCTGGCATCAAGTGCGTTTCGTTCGCTAGGTGAGTAGGTATTTTAGAGAAATGTGAGAGGTTAGAGTGCAACGATCTTGTGTCGAATACAGTGCTTTGAATCGAGTTTTGACTCCACGACCGTGGTCTTGAATTTGTTCCATCTTCCATCGACATGCGTATAGATGGCTGACCAACTATACTCCTCCGATTCTCCGTTCTAATAGTTCTTGCTGAGTCTGCTCGCTGTAGAGTATTCGTATTTTGCGACATAGCATTCTTTGCGCGATCCTCTGTTGCGCTCCATAAGTCAGGTGTTGATAATTCGACCCGCTTCTTGAGATGAGTTTGCATCCTGTCGAAGATATGAGCAGCAGGAATGAGGTAGGCTGTATCGGTTTCTGGAAACCCAAAGACAACAATCCCACATAAGTTTCCTGTATCGCATTCGACAACCCACGATCCACAATCCCCGTCAACTGTAAAAGTTAGAATATCATGGGATCATTTAAGAGCAACAACGTACAGAAAGTCCCATTTATACATTTAACTACCCATAACTCCTGAAACCTTTTGCTCCCAGGCGCCTTTTGAAATGTAGAAATACTCGACAACCGTCCCAATAATGCATCGTCTCTATTGCCTGTACATATCAAAACATCGACTTGCGCTGCTTCTTGTGCTACCCCCTTTGGATGAATTGCTTCTCTATGAAGACTCTGGTCTCTCCAATATATACTGTTGGTCATGAACCCTGTTTACATTTAGCATTGTGTCCTGCTTAGAAGCAGAGCTCACGCACGTCTATTATTCAACGATATACTTTCCAGCATCAATTCTGCATTTTCAATCTCCACTAATGCCCAGTCTAGGCTATTTGCTGGGGCGGATACAAAGATATTACCCAGCTCGGGAGAGATATTGTCATCGCCTGCTGCTGCCCTTTGTTTTCGTCGTGGCTCTGGCCGCGGATGCGGCGCCGATGCTGATGAGCTTCCTCGAGATACTGATGAAGCTGCTAATCACATTAGCGCTGGAAACCCCCTGGGAAGACCGAAGAGAATATAGACGTCTTAGGACAAGGAAAATGGAAAGGTGAAGGGTAGCAAGAGCATTCGAAGAAAGAATTGCTGAGTATGTATCTCGGTCATTGATCTGGTTAAGCCCGTTCTTGTTATTTCGGTTGGCCTCTGATAATGGGACCGATTATTCAAGAAGCTACAAACAATCAAGAAGCCGTAGTCTCTTTTGATCTAACCTTCCTCAAATGTAACTGGCAATTCTTCAACAGCTGCTTGGGCTAGAGAGGCATATATAGGCAGAGCATTGGCCGAATCCCTTCAATGAATTTGGGCTCCTTACCTTTTGTTGTAGAGGTTTCCGGTGTAGAAGGATTGTTAGATTTGGTGGAGTTTCCCCTACTACTTGAAGGGGATGAGAAGGCAGTTGGTGACATATCACCTTTGATCATTAGTACAGTCACGTTGAAACTCAAATTCTTCTTACCTAGAGTTAGGTCTGCTGCCGAATCATGTTTCCCCTTTAGAGATTCATCGATTCTCGTATTTTCATAGAAACAAAATTGCGAATCCATATCCGACTTCATCACCATGTTAGAATCTGGTTTGCAAGCATACAGCGTAATGATGCCGTAAAACAGACCCGCAATGAAAACAATTCCACCCAACGTAGCCTTTCGTGGGGGCCGTCGTTGTTCCCCAAAGATAAGAACAGAAACCCCACAATGCCTCAAAGGTTCAGTGGCGTAGACACCTGGCGGTAGATCTGGCATCTCGGCAGTCTCCTCCATTGCCAGTGGACGACGCCTTGGCGAACAACCTGCCATCGTGATCCCGGGATACTGTAAAAGAAGTTGACTCTCATACACCAAATCCAATGCACGTCGGCGAGTGCTCTGATCGTGGCAACTAACGAGAATCGTCGGGCTCGAAAGTACCTCCTCCTCGCCTATCATGAATATCTCCACCATAAGATCCATGTCTCTCGTTTCCAGGGGCTCGTGTTGATCTTGCAGGAGCTTGACAATCTGCTTCGAGATACTCTTCCATACTGTGTGAGCGGGACTGTCTTCCTTGACAGTCCAGCACTTGTACCTGTCGAGGGAGTCTGGAGAAAAGCTCCTGGCGCCCAGGGAATCTTCTGGGTTCGCCCATTCCGAGCCAGACATGGTGGCCAAAAGGGATGTTGCATGGGCGAAGATCGTAGCAAACGCCGGGGGTTCGCGGGCAATGTCGACAACGTTGGGGCCTTTGAGTGCAGGTTCTCATTCTCTCCGTATCATGATCTTGGTACTGTGGGTCCTCCCTGTTGAATGTCCTCCCGCGCAATTGTTAGATGTTCGGCCGACTCATCAGACGAAGAAGTTGTCGTTAATCAAGACATCAAGCTGACACAAGGGTAGGCGTGAGGCTGGATTTAGGCAATATGCATCTCTCAGCGCCGCAGGTGTGCATGGCGATTAGGGCGCCAATAGAGTCAGCGTTGAAGATTAATCACGTCGTGCAACTAACCCTATCAGTACTGCTTACCTGGCCCTGCAGAATTTGGGGAAGAGGCTCTTTCGCTCCGGTGCAAGTGCAAGTTGGTTTCGAGTTGGTTCACAGGGGAGGGAAAAGACTGGGGAAGACTTTCAATTCGCGACGTAGTTTGAACTTCCTATCGTGTCGAAATTGACGTTGTACAGAGATAGGGCACAATAATCCGTGCCTCCTCCACACAGCTCAACAGGAAACATGAACCTAATCTGTAGCTAGCGTCAGCCGAGTTTTGTTTTTGTCACATGACATCTCTCCTCTCTGTAAAGTTCTCGATGAAACGAGGTACGAGAGTGGATCGATTGTTGGGACAAAGTAAAGTGGTTTTTGGTGTTACAAATGTAGCAGTAAAACGGTTGCTTCAACGAGTACGTGTAGCGAATTGATATTGAACTAAATCTTAGCTTGAAGCTTAGGCGATGTCCAGCAAATAGGGACTTCCAAAAAAACGCCCACTGCTTGGAAAAGCAAAGAGGTACTCGACCAGAGCTGTCAACGCCATAAGAACCGGGTTTATTATGTCGATCTGGAGTAGAGCTTGGACTTCTTTCTGGTGGCAGCTCAAGCCTGAAAACCCTGAAATCAACCTCCCAGTCTCAAGCAAAGACCGCACATTTTGATCCGGCTATAAACTCGATCGAGGCCTCTAATTAATCCACGAAAAGTTCGATATTTCAGAAGTTTCAGCTTCACAAAGCCGATGCCAAAGAATACTCTAATATTTAATTTATACTTTTGCAAATTATTCTGAGAATTCAAAGTAAGAGTGATGGTAAGGTGCACGGGCGTAACATGTGCGGTTTTTGCTGTAATCTTACGTGCAGTCAAAGTTCTTGCGAATCTAAGGAACCGTATTTCTGACTCAAAAGATGCCAGAAAAATTACTGGTTTTCCTAGAGTGAACCTGAATCGACAAGCATTTTTACAAATGCTGAAGTACTTCTATATCTTCCTAGTGTCGTTTTTCCGGTCCACTTTTCTATATCTCTTCCAGATACCAAAGTGCCAAAATGACGTGCGTACAAAGTGGATAAAAATGGCTTTGTTTAATGGAGAAGGTACTATGTACGAAAGTGGATTCATCATTGACTCCACGTACGAGTGCACGTCGCAATAGTTTTTCTCCCCCACAAGCTCTAGGCCTTTAATCCACTCACTTGTTTCTTTCTTTCTTGTATATTTTAGATCATCGAGATATGATTTAATTGAGCTGGTTCGCTAATTGTACGTGACATATAATGAAACTTGCTGCGAGATAAGAAGGGGGAGAAACCCTTCGATTTGTAAAGTAAGTATGGCTGGGTATTAAATATCCTTGAAATGATGCTAGTGTTATTAGGTAATGAGTAAGTAGTAAATATCCTCCACAAAAATTATCCTCAATAATAGCTTAGTGCTTACCATCCAACCTTAGAGTTCTATCCAAGGCTTCAGTTAAGCGAAGTGACTATGCTTGCTAACAAAAGGAAACAACATACCTTTGAATAGTACCATACGCCAGAAGAAATGAACTTGCTCTAGCTACTCTAGCACGACGCCCTCCCATCCTAGAGATACAACACGTATCAACTGAGCAACTCCCAGCTGGCATAATAACAAGCTAATAACCTCAATAGTGAGTCAAATCAACTGGCTATCCTACATAAAAGAAATATTAAACTATTAATAAACAGATTCTGCCCCTTCTTATTGACTCCTATACAATCACCATGAAAACCAGGTCCCTGAAAAGTAATCAAACACTTTCCATCCAGAAGCGAAAATAGAATCGCGAATGTTACTATCAGCTTCATATGAGAAAATTTCTGAAGACCGTTCTATGCTAGGCTCCTAAGAAACAAAGGGATGCCAAAAACATTTGCGCCATCACCTATTTTGTAACTAAACTGAGAGTCCACATGCATGGTCATTTCAGGATATTGATCTGAATCATTTCTTAGGCCTTCTATGTAACAACACCAGACCCTTAGCTATGACTCTGAGAAAGGCTCCTCATGCCAGCCATTCCTGCCTGCCTTAGTGGGGACATCGTGTGAGAGGTATGCATATCCAAATTTGGAAAACTCAGCTTGTCTAGTTTCGTCGCAGGCGACCCTCTTAACAGGGTGAGGACTTTCTACTATCTTTTCAGGCCATAGCGTCAAAAATGAACAAGGAAACGGAGTTGCACAAATCGTTCTGGCTAGGAGATTTTACCAAGTGGATTTGTGCCCATTATCATATCCGAAAGCATCTCTCAAGGGGAGCCCGTTTCTATGGCCAAATAAGCTCGAGCAACGATATCAAAGTACAATTCTCATTAGATAGATGCGGGAAAGAGTACCCGAGACTACTCCACTCACCTCTTGCCAATGCAAGTTCAATACTGTCTGGCCCCAAATGATGAGGGTTACCTCCATCATATGTATGGAGGACAGTTCCGTTGGTCCAGCAGCACAGCAGCTAGCTCTGCTGGTACATGTGTACCTCTACCCCTACCTCTAATTGTGTCTCTACCCTACTAACGCCGTATTCCAAGACTCTACCATCAATCATAACTCTAGGGCATTGCTGATACCCGCATTTGAGGCGCATTGGGTCAACTAGAGCTCCTTGCTGAGAGAAGGGTACTTGGAGGAGGAAGAGCTTCGGGGCCGAAGGAGAGGGGGAGTAACTGCAAAGCAAGCTTATCAGTTTTAGGATTCGAAAAGGTATTTAGGGAAAGAAAACCAACCTCTTCCAACTTCATAACCACAAAAGCCCCATCCTTATCAAACATAAAAACCGGAATCTTCAAATCACAAAACTCCCTTATACTACACCACACCCCACACATCAGCCTCATCTCTCTATCCCTTCAATCCTCCTCTCCCTCTCCGCCTCCACACAGCGAGATAGGGCACTCACAACTGTCTACACATCCCACAAGGACTCGCCGGCGGACTAATATCCGTCGCCACAGCCACCGCGCGAAACCCCTCTCGATGCCCCTCCGTAACCGCCTTCCCAAACGCCACGCGCTCTGCACACGTCCCCACGGGGTACGCAGCGTTCTCGACGTTCGCGCCGCTGACATACTGGCCCGAGGCTGTGAGGAGCGTGCAGCCGACCCGGAATTGGGAGTAGGGACAGTAGGCGGTGGATTTGGCGACGACGCAGCCAGTGTGGAGGGAGTGGAATTCGTGGGCTGTGAGGGAGTGGGTTTCGCAGGCGGAGGAGACGTCGGAGGGGGAGGTGGAGGAGAGGGTTTGGGGGGTGCTCATTGTGGAGTTTTCTTTGGTATGGTGTTGAGTGGGAAAGAGAAGAGTTGGAAGTTGGGGATTGGAGGGTTGGAGGGGAATTGTAGAGTTCTTGAATACCTAGGTACTGGTAGGTAGGTAGGGATGGATGGAGGGGCAAGTTTGCATACGGCGATCACGGCCACCCGAGTTTGGGCGATCACGGCCGGTTCCGAAGTGATGGGATACCCCGCGATCGATTGTTTGCATACTCTTATATTCGTATCGATTGATAGGAATCTGGTTATGTGGAGTGAGTTTGATCGTTATCTTCTACCTAGGTACGTAGAGTTCTATCTGAAGCGAAAATGGGATCACTTTTATCAGATACGATTCTTTGCAAAATACCGCCACTTACTGTAGGTAGTGACGATTCACATGGGAATGGAAGGGAAGAGATAGGTAGGTTTACATATGCCAGCCTGACACAAATGCTATTTCAAGATATCTGAATACTTACAATAACTTCAAATAGGTACTGTCAAAGGATTCATCACGCTTTTCAAGATTAGTATAGTTTCTCCACATGAATGTTTCCACTTACCTTGCCCCTTCATCAACGACCATATTTGCACCAGTGATATAGCTACTAAATCCACTCACAAGAAAACCAGCTACTCTGCCTACCTCAATAGGCAGGCCGGCTGGTTCTAAGCCTATGTGGGCTTTCTGGCTCTGGAAATACTTAGCGTAACAAACAGTATCAGACAGCAAGTACACACCTCTTTGGTCTGCAAACTGGCTGGAGGAAATCGAGAAGCCATGCCACGCATATCAAACTAGACACAGTCAGTGCGTGTAAAAACTAGCAGCATCGGTCGAGGTTTATACCCCATGTAGATCAACTCCTACATGAATCTGACCAGGAGAGATGCAATTGATTCTTATCCCCGTTCCTTTCAGCACTGCAACTCCAGCCCTCACAACACCCAGAGCAGCATGGGAAGCCATCGTGAATGCAGGTCCCCAGCAGCCTATACATGTCAATACGAAAGATCTTCACGTCTTCGAGCAGGAACTTACCTCCATAAGTACTAGCAACAGAACTAACCACGATGATACTCCCATACTTCTGGTCTTTCGGCGCGGCATTGGGATAAGACAGTTTCGGGGTAGTTTTCGTCATTGCCGGAGGAGCATACTTCAAGGCAAAGAACGGAGCCATGCTGTTTGCCTCGAAGCATTTCTGGAGATCTGTGGGTGTGGTGGCGTCGATTGAAGAGGGTCCTAGTGATCCTGAAGAGCACACCCATACATCGAGTCTTCCCCAAGAATTCAGTACATCGTCGATCAGGCCGAGGGTTTCTTCCTCTTTGGCTATGTTGAATGGGTAACCGATGGCTTGATGTTGGGATGATCTTTGGCTACTGTATCGATCAGAGTGGTGTAATCGTCTGTTGAACCTTTGTCACAGGCTATTCGAAGAATCTCAGGTCAGTGTTTAGTTCCTACAAATGGACGTAAATAGCTATTGATGGATGTTCGAGTATACCATAAATACAGGCCGCACCATGAGCTACATAGCATTAGCGCTTGAACCTTAGTCGACCCCTAGCGGAGGAAACATAAGACAGAACCCGTTTGAGCAGGACGAATTCGACGAACCAGCTAATTCTTGTATGATTGCTTGACCAACAGGTTGCTGAGCACCCGTGATTACACACACGAAGCCATACTAGATAGTATTCTGTCAGTTCCTGGTTGCCTCATCGCGTTTTCAACACTAATTTTCCATCAACTCACAAGCTTCCCGTCCGCACGGTACGGACTGAAATGTTCGGTATCCAGAGTTGACATTATACGAGTTACGAGTATGAAGCAAGAAACAAATATGAGAGAGGTCAATTGAGTGAGAGAAAATTGGAAAGGAAAAAGAACCAATCTCAACCTACTCACGAACCGGGTATCCTTGATAAAGCAATGAGAAATTGCTCTATGCAACACATCCTTGATGCGCGGAGATCTGGTAACAACCAGACGGCTGGTTGTGTAGTGGCATATCTAGACTGCAATCAAAATGTTCTCATTGGCTCTTTGATCGAGGGGCTTTTCTTTTGAAAGTGACACTTCTCCGAGGATGCCAACATGCTCGAGTTTTGCAGGCAATTTTCACCACACAAAACGAGGAAGATTTCTTCCCAGAATCAAGAAAAGTTGCCACTAACATGTAGTATCAAAAGAACCTTCCAAAGTGAATTGTGTGAAGAGCAAATATGCTGAGCGGTGCAAAAGACCTATTCACTCCGATCTCGGACCGATGCCCTGAGCCTCGGCGAGCTTCCACGACGTCATCCACCCAAAAGCCTTCACTTTGATCAAGTCAATATCTACGCTTTCACAAAGCCCAACAGCTATCCATAAGTTTTAACAAGAGTTCCAAAAGGTAGCTCGATTTTCTTCAAGACAGCAACATTCGAGCTCTACCATTAAATTCGAGAATGCGATCCGCCGTATTGCGCCGTAGCCAACAGGCCTTGAAAAATCACAAACCACCCACCCGCCACAACTTCTCAACAACACTCTCTTCCTCCTCCTCTTCAATTCCGACCGTCTGCCAATCATGCAGAAGAAAGCTCGCTGAACCAGCAAGTCCAAGTACACCTCAAAGACGATGGCAAAGCTCCACCGCAAATTCACAAGCAACAACCAATATCCCCCCACGAGCCAGCGCAGTCCCCCAAACACACTACGAGTTCTTCCCCAAGACGCTGCCTAAAGGACCCCCGCCCTCAGGCCCTTTCCACATCGATGCGCGCGAGCTGCGCGCAGAATTCCTGCAACTCCAAGCAGTAGCGCATCCAGACCGACACGGAGCGCATCTAAAACTCCGCGCAGAAGCTACATCCGCGCGGATCAACGAAGCCTACAAGACGCTCCAGAACCCGCTGTTACGAACACAGTATCTGTTGAGTCAGCGGGGGATCGATGTCGCGGAGGATGAGACGGCCAAGACGGAGGATGCGGAGTTGTTGATGGAGGTTCTGGATGCGAGGGAGGAGATTGAGAATGCCCAGGCGGAAGAGGAGTTGGTGGATATGAAGAGAGTCAATGAGGAGAGGATTAGAGTGAGTGAGGAGGTGCTTGATGGGGCGTTTCAGAGGGATGATATGAAGGTTGCGACGGCGGAGGCGGTTAGATTGAGGTATTGGGTTAATATTAAGGAGAGTCTTGATGCGTGGGAGAAGGGCAAGCCGGTTGTGCTTGTTCATTGAAAGCATCAAGCTGTGACATGGTTCGGGTCAGGAGGAATATGGTTGGCATGTAGAGATACCCAATAGATAAATAGGATCAAGCCACTTCATTTTTCTTGCTAGACTTCCGTAGGCAATTCCATTTTTACTACTACATTTCAACAAGCCCAATTCCTCGAGATCATTGTATAAGGAGTGTTCAAGGACTCACCCTTCTTGCACTCAACAGACAACGCTCAACAACCATACTTTTTCTCGCCTCTCCAAGCCCTCATAGCCTCTACACTAAACCATTCGCCTCCCATCCTCCACCCACCAAACCTGGCTCACTACATCCCAAGCATCGCTACTCTCTGCACAAGATATCATACACTACGCAGCCACACACCAGACCTACACACTTTCGCCTTCATTTCGCTCCTCGTATTTAAAGGGGACACCTTGATACTTACTAAATAGATCTGCCTAAGAAAGATTCACCATATACACTGAGTAGAAGTGAATGAGGCTTGTGTTACATCCCCTTGTAGGTTGAAGGTATTCACCGGATTCGGCAATGCTCGCTTATAGAAAGGGGGTGGTCGTTGACAGTAGATGAGGGAGGTACGAATGTTGGGATGGGACGAGGTCTGTGAAAGTCAGCGGTTATAGTGAATGTTATCGTGTATAGGTAAGAGAAAGCTTCAGTCCCAAGCAGATCTTTTCAGAAATGAATCCTGATTCTGTAGGTAACTGGTGATATCCAAGATGTGGGATTGCTTCAGATATTCAGTTTCCTGTTACTGTAAGGGTCCAGGGGCTCACACCTGAAGGTAAGCAGATATCAACTTATGGTATAAAACGCTGGGAAATTTATGTAGGACCAATGTGTATTGCGAATGAAGAAAAGCATCTATGAATTCAGGTAATCTTTTCTACAGTAACTCGGAGTTCATACAGTAAGACATCCCTGCTGCCTCAAACTGCTGGTTGGCCAGGAACCCTAGACAACCAAACTCTGGGCCGACCGGGAGCCCACCTGACAACAACGACGCGTGGTTTCAAACTCGTCTAGGGTTCGTAAACACCTTTCAGAATGCATTTCTTGGGACGTTGATTTATCGTGTATTTCATCAGTGCATTTTGCTTTTTGATAGACATTGATAGATCGTTGGTCAGTATAGTTTGGCTAGAAGATATGTCGGACATCTCCCAGGTATGCACTCGTTCGATACTGACGACCATATTAGAATCCTACGAAAGGGCGTGAACGTGCTTATAACCACCAAGTTTTCGCGAAGCATTTGTACCTGAAAATGGAGCGTTTCTATCTCAAGAATGCAGCAAAATATCAATCGCTCGTAGATGCGTTTGATCCCAACGCCAAGATACGAGTCTCTACAGGAGAGGCGGGTCCCAA
The DNA here is from genome assembly GCA_911693285.1 of Hymenoscyphus albidus. Taxonomy (NCBI): domain Eukaryota; kingdom Fungi; phylum Ascomycota; class Leotiomycetes; order Helotiales; family Helotiaceae; genus Hymenoscyphus; species Hymenoscyphus albidus. The sequence continues at coordinate 4,889 of CAJVRM010000282.1, read as the reverse complement.
TATGGTTGTCGGTGCCAGAATAAGACCTTTGTCAAAAGACGAAGCATTCCCGTCTGCCATATTCCTCGCGCTCTACAGAGAAATGTGGTGGATATCCATGATCTCTACAATCACCCAAGAGGATCTCCAATACTGAAAGTAAGAAGCGCAGTAACATTACCATTGAACGTTGCTTTACTGTGCTAATATTCGGTTTTTACAGTCTTTTGACTACGAAGTAGATTACCTCTTCGACTCAGGGTCAACCACGGAAGTGATTTATGATAATCTTGTAGCCGATCTAGTTCCCTTTTCTTGGAATGGCGGGATCGGTACTCTCTTCGCCTACGGCCAGACAGGCTCAGGGAAAACATTCACAGTCAGTAGAATAGAGAAACTTGTTGCAGAAACATTAATGGATGGGAATCTGGAAGGCGAGAGAGAAATCTACATGACCATCATCGATCTCGCTGGAAACTCTGCTTTTGATCTTCTGAATGAGCGTACACCTATATCACTTCTTGAGGATTCCTTTGGTGTTACGCAAATGGTGGGGGCAGATGAGTATCAGGTATACGATAGAGAGGATATGAAGGAGCTTGTCGAACGAGCCACTGCTTTCAGACGGACAGCACCAACGCTCAAAAACGACGCTTCTTCGCGATCACATGCTATTTGTCGCATCCGTATTTACGACCCAGCTACCAACTCAGATGGCCTTCTGTATTAGATTGACCTCGCTGGATCAGAAGGTGCTCGCGATGTTTCTGTGCATGGCGCAGACCGCATGCGAGAGGCTCGGGAAATCAACATCAGTCTCTCCGTATTGAAGGATTGTATCCGCGGGAAGGCCCAAGCAGATGCCAGGAAATCAAGCCAAAAGGTTCCTCATCTCCCATTTCGACAAAGTGCCCTCACCAAGATCTTGAAGCATGTTTTTGATCCGGCTAGCAAGAGGGAATGCAAAACTGTCGTGATAGCTTGCGTCAACCCCAGTCTTGCGGATGTTGGAGCGAGTAAGAACACCTTGCGGTTTGCTGAAATGCTGCGTGTACTGGTTCCAGCGACTAGGAAGAAGGATCTTGATCCTATGGCTCCTATGAATTGGACGAATGCCTAGTTGAGAGAGTGGATTAAAGAGAATGTAAGTCCCACGTCGTCTATTTCCCACCAGGCGTGCGAAAACTAATATGCCTACAAATATAGTCTGGCAAACCTGCAGTATTAGCAAATGTCTTAGCTCCTCGGGAATCAGGTGCCCAACTTCTCAATCTGACAAACACAGAATTCGAGTACCGATGTCAAAAATGCCCTGGCGTCAGGGCCGAGCAAGCAAGAGCCTTTCGTGCCAAACTGTGGCAGATGCACATCGACTCACAACATTATAGCGAAACATCAAAACAAGAAGTCGAAACAGAATCAGCCGCGTCAGTGGAATCTGACGTCTCAACGGCACTTGATATCGTGGTTTCAAGCAGAGATCTGGACCCGGCTCGCTCAAAGTTGCCTTTCAAAGAGCGTCTTCGGCCTGGTATGGTCGTCACTTACTTTGTATCACCAGAAGAACTCCAATTGGCCGTCCTACTCTGTCCAGCAAAGACTATTTCCGTTTTCCAAGATGCCTTTGGTAATGTGATCAACCCTGGGATCAACGGTCGCGCTACAACAAATGAAAGCCATTTGGACAATACTCGACAGTATCTGTGTGCGCTTCTGACACCAGGACAGACGGTGGACTCCTACGAGCTGAATATATGGACTCAGATTGTGATTGATGTCGATTCAATGGATGAAGAGGTATATTTAGAGTATGATTCTGCGACTAGATATTACTACATTTCTGCTTGAGAGCTAGATGTTATCTTTGAGCTGTTTTGCATTTCGAGGAATGGTAGAGAGTATACTGTGATCTTTCCCCTGAGATGGCACTTACCCCCCTTTGTTTTCTTTCCCCTAACAACACCTAAAATCGGGATACAAGGAATAGAAAAATGGCAAAAGAGTCTCCTCAAAGTACCACTTTAAGTAAGGAATAAAGATCGAAATCCTCTACAATCGTCACAAACCAAACAAGATTCTTCATTCGTAAAACACCATCACACCCGCCACCGCAACAAAACCACTGTTCTCCCCTTCCCCCAAACCCCCTAAAACACAACCACAGCAAAACAAAGCAAACAGAAGCCCCAGAAACCACCCTTAAGATACCAATAAACCCAAAACTCTGCTCTCTAAGAGAGGCTAGTTTATCTTGCAAGCTCAATCCGTTGGACCCAGGCTCGTAGCGGACATACTTTCTGAATTAGCTGGACATAGAATACTGATCGAATTTTTGTTATTAATGTGCTTGAGATTATGGATGTAAGTGGGCCGTTGTGAGCGGGTTGCTGCGTGATTCCTGAGAAGGGGTGGGGTATGGCTCGCTTAGTGGGTTAGTAGTTAAGTGGCTTGTGTTAGGAATATATCATTCCTTGGCGGCGGGGGGGGTGGAGTTCTGTTGGAGATGGTGTAGTGGGGTATTTTCCTACGATGCTGAATTAATAGCAAAAAGATATGGTGTTTCTTTGAGAGACTACTCGTACGAGGACGCTCTATTTCACAAGGAGGCAATTGTCCTGGGATGCAAAATCAAGATGGGATGTGAATGTCTGCCATATAGCCTTGGTTCAAGAAGTTTGCAGGTCATTTGTATGAAGAGGATATTCAGGGTAGTGGTGAGGATTGATATTGTTGCATACAAGCTGTAAATGAATGTTCCGTGGAAGAAAATGAGTGCTTGAGCTGGCGTAATTAGTAATTTAGTAAAGTGGGAGATGAGACTAGCACCATTTATTTTGCGGACAACTAGTAGAAAGATACATGATGAAATTTCCTCTTTAGAGTCAGGGAACTTCACATAAGACCAGATACACCCTGTAGACCCCGAGTTGCTCATGGGTAAACCTTGATGCCGAAATCTGGGATTGGTTTGATGGGGAGAAGATAGTAATAATAATATCCCAAGGATTCCTCGTGTGTTTGATTTATACGTTATGGCTGTCGGAGATCGTCGTGGTATAATCGCGATTAGAAGAACGATAGTTTGATGTTCTAATATGAGGCAATTTTAGATAATGCATCAATTTACTTCAGGTTTACTAGAACTGATATCTATGGAACTGGTATTTGTGGGTTTAACGCGTTGTTTGGAAGAGAAAGTATTAAGTGTAAAATTCTGGAGGGATGTATAATCTCTTTTGATAGTACATTAATTTTTAGTAAAAGACTAAAGGGTCGGAGAAGAAACGCCACTAAAAGAGAATGCGGAGGGTAGTAAGCCAAGTGGGATTCTTTGCTCGGAAGTTATTTCATCTCCTGTATTATATAATATTTTTGAGGGTTTCGCCTTTAGCAAGAGTAAGAGAAATGTCAACTGAGTCTCTAGCGGTCTCCGCTTTTTCTGCGCAGGTACGAGTATTACGGGTTAAAAACCTACATTTTAGAGGCAGAAAAGTGGGCTAGATATAAAAAGCCTAAAAGGAATGATGTGGTAGGGAGGTAAGAACAGAAGTGATTTACTTAAATAGAAAGCGAGTATGGCTGTGGGATTAGTAGAGGTGTGTAGTAGGTATAACAGGTATATAGTGGGGAGAGAGAACTTGGAACCTGGTGGATAACCCTAATCCTGGCAAGAGAGAAGAATATTTTGATTTCATAATTTTCACGTGAGAAGCAAACCTTATATAATTCTGGATAGGTAGGCAATAAATACGCCAAGTTCGAAATGCGAAAAGATCTCCTCAATACAATAAACCATGTACTTGTTTGGTTCTTTAATAAAGATGGATAAATAAACCTAGCAGAACAAACTGCTACGTGCAGTCATGGACTGTTGATAGTTGTAAGTTGGCAAGGTTTTCTTTCTTAGTGAACAGCGTTAGCTTACATGATCCTAGAGCTTACTCGAGTAATTGATCTAAGATTGTCGATCTCAACCCCTAGATGGGCTGAGAGCAGATATCAGATCAGTTTGGTCAGTTAAAGTATTTGCATGTATCATACTGGGTTTTATACTGAAACAAGATATACACCAAGCGAGGCTTGCTTTGGCGTTTGCTTCTTCACGTCTCAAACAGCTATGGGTCATGCAATGCTTTTTGACAAAGCAAGTTTCCAGCCTATTAAAAACTGGAATTAAACTGATGGCAACAAATGCCTTTAAAATATATATACCTCATGAGTACCCGAATAAACGATTACCTATGTGGATAAAGCGATGCAGTTAGCGATGGTGTGATATTGACTTACTACTATCCAAGTCGATACAAGTCAAGGCATCATGATATTGTGAAAATTGAGAAATTCGATATAGAAGGGAGAATTTAACAAATCAAATTCTCTGTTCATTTGAGCAAAAGCTAAAGACCCATGATCGCAATTCATTCACTAATGCGGAGGTGGTTTCCGCAGATATTAAAGTCAGGATCCAAGGGGGGTAAAAATAGGCACGTCAGTCCGTCGACATTTTCATTACAACGTACCAGAACAGTTTTGTAAGACGTCCCATACCTTGGCCTAGTGAGTAATTAAAAGGGGAGTCAGAGTTTGAATGTGTTATTATTATTATTATTATTATTCCTTTTAACGTGCTGTGTGAGTCTGAGACTATAGTAGCACGGCTGGGGGTTTCCCTCCAACAGATGAGTAAAGCTGTACTAAATACATGTTTGAGAAGGGGGTTATGGTCATTACAGTTCTTGGGTTGTTGGAAGCAGCTAGGCTTCTGGTTATGACAAAAGAAAAGTTGTTATGTTGTAGTACGCCCCCTCGTTTCACGCCCTGTACGCTACGCTTCCTCGTTCTCGTCTTCCTCGTCCTCGTCTTCCTCGTCCTCATCTTCGTTCTCATCCTCAGTTGCGCGTTGTGTGTGC
>CAJVRM010000281.1:2281-34248 GCA_911693285.1 Hymenoscyphus albidus | reverse complement strand
CCCCCCTCACCTCCAGCATAGCAAAACTCCCCTCCACCCCCTCCCCTTCCAAACCATCCTCATCCCCCGACTCCCCATCCGAATCAGGCGTATGCACAGAACGCGAGGTCTCACTAGAACGCGGGGATCTCTCCATCGTTTGGGAAGCGGTGATATTTTGCGTTTGCGCGCCGACGTGGAGGGAGGATGAAGATGAAGACGAAGATGAAGACGCCATAATGGCCTCTCAATCAGCCGTTGAAGGTTCGCTCGATCATCTGGCTTGGCCGGATGCCAGGGAGGTAAAATGTTGGAATGGAAGCTTAGCTTAGCTAGAACTACCTATACCTATATATAGGTAGGGTGGGGCTAGACTGGACTGGACTGGACCCTTGTCTGACTGAAAGTGGGGTTTTCCCGAGGTACGTTCGAGGAGAGGTCGGATGAACGATAGGGGTTCGGTAACTTTATTTATTATAGTACTAGGTAGAGCGAGTAGACTGTAGAACTAATAGTAGGTAGCAAAGAAAAGCCAGAAAGAAAAGAAAGAAAGAAAGAAAGAGCTTTATTAAATCCCCTCCTCTAACCTAGCCTCCTAACTACAGTAACATAAATAAATTCCTTTAATCTAACTCTCTAATAACCCCCCTCCAGGTTTTTATTCCCGATATCGAAGAATTTATCCTACAAGTACAGTACGCATATTAATTCTACCTGTTTTCCCTTTTCATCGCCCCTCTATTTTCCCTCCAAAAGAACCATCTATGAACACCCTCTATTCTTCTTTATATATATACTAAAAAGAAAAAACTATTCAAACAATAATAACCTAGCAATCATCTCCTAACCATCTCCTAATCCAAATACAATCCCAAGAAATCAGGATTCATACCTTGAGACGAGGCACCTACTTCCTTTTTGTCAGGTAGATTCCAAATAAAGCCAGTGACAGTGATTTCATCATATCCCAAGTGTTTATTTACTTTCTATTGAATCTACCCCAAATGGCAACCTCATCCCCCAAATCTCCTCCCACCTCCCATCCTCCTCAATCGGACCATCGAACCTCCCCACCCTCGCCGCACCCCCCGTCTCCGCATCAGGAAGACAAATCCACTCCCTCACACACTCCGGGACCTCCTCCTTGACATGGCTGATCACCACCAACGCCTGCCTGTCCGTCAACCCCTCGAAGACGACCTGGCCCTCCAGTGCCCGAACCGAAGGGCGCAAGGGCCTCTTAAAAATCCATTGTTGCCTCTCCCCCCACGTAAGAAAGGCGAGACACCGGTTCCGAAGATGGTCGTCCATGCTGCTGAATGCTTCGTCCAGGATGACGATATCGGGGCTTTTAATGAGTGCGCGGAGGAAGAGGACAAGTTTCTGCGCGCCGAAGGAGAGGCCGCCGAAGAGGGTCGTGTCGGCCCATACGAGGGAATGGAGGACGTCTTTTCCAAGGCCTTGGGGTGCGAGAAAACGCCGGAACCACTGCAAGAAGGCATAGATCCTCTTCTCTGCATTCTCATCCAACTTTGGAATCCCACGGGGGGTGTCGGCCCATGCATTCTCCAGTACCTGTCGAATGGTAAGTGATTTCGGGATATGGTGATGGATCTCGGGACTCGAATGTCCGATCCTGGATTGGATCTCGAAGATGGATAATCCTGGGTTTCCAGGCGAGGCACTGCGTGAACGACCGAAGAGTTTGATGGGTAGGGAATAGGTTTTGGGATGATCGGAACAGATTAGTGAAACTAAAGTTGTTTTTCCGGATCCATTTGGGCCAAAAACCCCCCATCTTTCGCCCCTTCGTAGTGTCCAGTAGAGTCCTTTGCGTCTTTGGCCGTTGATTTTGTGGGACCAGTTTCCTAGGACGGTTCTGGTGCCGTATGAGATTACGGCCCCGTCCATTTCTACCAGTGCCTCGCCAATTGAGGGTTTGGTGGTGTCGAAGGGATATCGATCCACCGTGAGACCTTCTTTCCTAGAAATAACCATCCCCTCGGAACTCACTGCCTGCTTATGCGCAAGATAATCTTTCATTATCTTTTCAGAGGGGTTTCCAAAGTACATTGGGTGAACCTTCCTACCCCTCCAAGGAAGATCAACCTCGCAATTCCCTTTCAAATAAATGACATCCGTAACCCACGTGGGCACCTCATCCTGCGTCCTCAGCGCCAACACAACCCTCGGGTTCTGCCTCCTCGCCATCTCCCCAAACAGTTCTCCAAACACCTTCACACTCCCCGGATCTAGTCCGGCAAACGGTTCATCTAGTAACAGAACCTCAGGCTGTTCCAACAGCGCCTTAGCAATCCTCATCCGTCGATTCTGCCCATTACTAAGATCGGTAACACTCAAGTCTAGCAGGCCTTCCAACTTCATCTCAAGAATCACCAGTAAGAGAAGTTTCTCATCAACTTTCTTGGTCGAATCTTCAAAGGGATTCATCTCCGTCTGCCCCCTCAAATACGCTTCAACCGTCCAATCCCCACCCTCTCGTCGACTCTCATACCGCGCACTCAAATACGCCCCCCTTCCCCCTCTAATTACATCTTGTTCCCCATCAAACCCCACCCTTTTTATAGCACTCTCCGGCGTCTTCCCAATCGCTTCAAGAAAGGGATAGCTCTTCGCGGTTGCCGGAATAGCAATATGCTTCCCTCCAATCGTCTCCAACAACGTCGTTTTCCCAGTCGATGATCTGCCGACGATCGCCCAGTATCGATCTGTAGGCGTGGATGGGATGGAGAGCGTGAGGTTTGGGAAGAGAGGTGGGTTGGTGGTGGGGGTTGAGAGGGTGGAGGAGGGGTGATGACGGTAGAAGGTTGCGTTGGAGATTTGGAGAATTGGTGGAGCGGAGGAAGCGGATGTGGTGTATTTTCGAAGGGTCCGAGAGAGGAGAGGTAATTGGGTAATGGGCCGCTGGATTTGGATGATCATGGCATTGGCTTGTGTTGTAGGAGTTGTTGACAAGGCGTGCAAGGCTGAGGTAATGACAAGATTTCTACGGTGGCCCACGTAGCCTTATCTACCCCAGTATGTAAGACTTACAGCATGCTGTCACTTGACATTGCTTATCAATTACCAGCAATCGCACAGGTATCATATCAGATACTCAAAAGCTGGTTGAAATATGCTCCATATTCTATCCAGTATCTCTCAAACCAATTAAGGAAAACCACGGACATCATTTACAGTCCCATATATAACAACCACCCATCCCTCCTAACTATACACTTATCCATCACACCCAACGCAACCAAGGTAGGAAACCACCTCTCTCTCCACACCTATGTAACCACATTAAAAGCAGGCGTTCCCTCTTCCCTAAACCTCCAGCAAATCCCATCAAAAGAAAAACCCCCCAACGATGCCGTGAATACCAAGAAAAAAATCAACCCACCCTCAAATTAAAAGGACGAGTTACGCAACAAAAGAGATAACTGTAATCCGGAACGCCTATTCTTTCTGTCTCAACTTTGAAGAAAAGAACAACAAGGTCCAGTTCGTACTGTCGTAATGATTTGTATGTATCGATCTCCTATTCCACATGATCCAGATATCTTCCTCAAAAATATGATGGGAGAAATATCGAAGAAAAAACAACAAAGGATCGCAAAGGCCAGATGCAAAGCAAGCTATGCAGATTTCAAAATCGGTTGAGTAAGTATTTTTCCCTTCATTGAATCACACACCGGCAACCGGCTGTGCTTTCCCCATCTCCTCTTTCTCGTCCTAAGCCTTTGCCTTTGGAAGCATCTTCTTCGTCGACGATATCTTGTGGTCGAACTGTCATATGTACAACATTTGCATTTTCCGCGTTGAATCTGCATTCTATTATGAGACCAAAATTAGTATCTGATACTGAGACACTACTTCCTGGGCACCGAATATAAAACCCCTGGTGATGATAAGGCACTCTCAACTGCGGGAAGACCCGTAGAGAGTAGCGTCCTTTTCTTGGTTGGGATATCCTATCGTCATACCCATCGTCAGAAAACAAAACATTCAAGCATACCTTTTAAAGCAGTCTTATCGTCCAATAATCGCCCAAAATAAATTAAGCGTATGCTACTCGGGCTACTCGGCTGAGTTTCCCATTCCTCTCTCCACTCCCTCAATATCAACTCCTTCAGTGTATAGACACTTATACTAAATGGATCCTTCTTCCCGCTTTCCGTCACTCCTGGCACATTCACATTTCTCTTTGTAAGGTATTTCTCGTCAATCTTGTATGGATGTCGAGCACCCGAGGTAAGAAGTAATGTGATGACAAGGACCGGCCCCGCCTCGTTGGTTGTTGGCACTGGAGCCGGCATCGTTTCGGATGAAGGTCCTATTGCTACTGAATCACTTGTCGCGGCCAGAGGAGAGGCATCGGTCTTGGTAGGAGCATTGGTGGTTTTTAAGGAGCCTGGGACTGTGGCGGACGGGGCGTCGGCAGCGTTCGTCATGGTGCTTTGTTGGTCTGACGGCGCTGCTGAAGCATTTTCTGGACTCGTAGTCGAGGCGGATGTGAGAAATGAAGCGTCCATGGGAGAGGCCATGGGAATTGTTACATCATTCAGGAGGTCGCTCGGGGATTGGGAGTCGGTGGCAGCGGTTCTCTTGGGCACGCCCGATGCCTCGAGATGGCTCATTTCCACAGCGTTTTCTTTGAATCTACGATGTGATGTTGATGTAGGATTGGAAGTCGAGTTGGAGATCAAACCGTGGGCTGATGTCGTAGTGGATTGCCCGGTGGAATCTTGATCTGCCATTGGCCGGATGTTCTGTTCGGGGTCGGCTGCAGGTGAATGGAGATGGATTTTCTATGGAGCCTGAGCCGCCGCCAATGAAGATTTACTCGGTCCTCAATTAAGCACTCCCCACGATTTCATGCAATCTTGCTTCCCGCGACCAGCAATGCAATTGCCCTGCCGTGTTCTGTTCTGTAGCTGCACAAGGCAACGGCCCATGAAAATGGGTGCTCGTACTCTACACACCGTGTCTGCTGCGTCGATGGTTTCGAATGATTGATTTTGGACGATTCTCTTCGAGGTACGGAGGGTACGAAGGGATCTCCAGCAGCAGCGGGATTGGGTTTACGGAGAGAAGAGCGATGCAATGCGACTCAGGAATTCGGCGTGATGACTGCCCAGGTCTTGGATGCTTGGGGAGTTGAAAAACTCAGAGCGAGTGGGAGTGGTTGGAGTGGTTCGCAAAGTGGATGATGATGGACTGGAGTGGTGTTCTCGGCTGCGTTGCCTCTCCTTTCACTGAGCCAAACAGGCCTTTGGGAGTTGCCAAACAGGCCCTTAGGAGTTGCCAAACAGGCCCTTAGGAGTTGGGTCGCTCGTCTCCTGTCCCTCGGAGAAGCACAGCCGGCGTCTCGAATGTCCAGGAGCTCTGACAACCACCATGCAATGCGGCTGGTGCTGGAGCTGGTGCTGAACGGGTGTTTACCGTGTCTGCAAACTCTCAAATCACAGCTTCCCTTTCCGGTCAATGTATCATTGTCAAGAATGGCCGACAAGCTTTCCGCAATGGATGGAGAACGAACTCTGCTGAAATATCATGCGATGCGGACGACGAACTCTGAGCACAGTGCAGCGCGCAGCACCTGGACGGGATGTACTCCGTATGGTCTGTTTGGCCCAGTTTAGGTTTTTACGGGGCTTTGGGGAGCGTCAAGCGGGGCGATGTTACGGGTTAAGGTCAACCTTCAGCCTCTTTGCAGTGTCAGTACACTACACTCACTGTACGGAGTACTCAGTAGGTACTGACTGCACTGTACGGAGTACTGTACTTTGCCCGCGAAAGAAACACTGGCCGGGAAAGAGAGACTGTCACCGTCACTTTTATTACAACCTTCCAGCGTGGTGTAGATGTCCCAGTGGCGTATATTTCTGCATATCTGCGTATCCAGCCGGTACGTAGGTACATCAGGCCCTCTCACACCATCTCACGGCTCGTGGCGTGGTCCGGCTCGTGGCGTGGTCCGGCTCTGAGAAACCAACGAAGAGGAGTCAAAGCCTTCCTCGTTCAACGCCGTACCAAACCACCAAATCTTCTCCGCCATCACCGCCAGTTGCACCGTCTATTCTTTCTCTTCACGTCGTAGTGGGACACCCTATTTGACACTTTCGCGTGGCTGCAAGGGCTCTCACGAGGCCACTTCCTGTCAACGCTGCGCTGCCATGACTTTGCGGTTTGTGCAAGGAGGACAGTCACATATAATCCGACGATGAAGTCATCGAAGCTCGGTTTATGTTGGACTTGTTTGTGGTCACAGTTTGATGTGGGAACACGGGAACGGAACTTGGCCTTTTCTCTCTCTTCGTCTTCTGGAATCTGCTTCGAGGTAAATCTCGAGGTACCATGGAGCGGTGAACTCAAGCACAAAGAATGCCAGTTCCTGCATATCTCAGTCATGAGGCATACACAAGAAATCTTCCGAATGTTGCAAATGACTGGCTTCACTGCACGCACCCTTCCTCATGGAAATGATGAATAACGAGAGCTCGTGGCACTTGGTGGAAATGCCCATTGCTGGTCTCGTATACCTACATGATGGTGCTTCTTAACGCCAACCATGCTTGAGATGATTTGGCAGGTGAGTTGCAAAAGTCCTATCGTTGTGATTTCTTATGCACTCATTGGTTACTGGATCCCCTTGGACACCATTCTTTTCATATGTTACATTGAAAACTCCCTTTTCACACGCCCCAAGTGGAATGTGTTACCAAGGGCAAAATAAGTCAAGAGACCTTCAGTTCAACTATTCTTACGGTTGCTTGAACGCTGATCATTCTGTGGTTAAGCACGTGTCTATGGTTTCTCAAAAAAGAGAAAAAAAGGCTGTAGAACCAAATCAACAGGGATACAACTCCTCAAGCAACAGCGCTACAGTATGCTTCCTGGGCAATGCACCTCAACGCCATTTTTGAACTCCAAATCTACCCATGCCCTCTTATATCAAAACGTCGTAATCCTTAAATTTCCTCGCTGGTATATCCTTCTCGAACAGCCAATTCAGTTCCTCAAATCGCCTTCCAGCCGTCTCTGGGACCCGAGCCCAGATCCAATACACACTCATTCCAGAGGTCACTCCAAAAATGAAACCGATCTTGCCTCTCAGATTGGCCGCATCTGGACTGATCAATAGGGGTACAATAATATTCATGAGAACACCAAACGAGTTCTGTACCACAATACCCAGACCCACGGTTCGAGAGCGAAGACGAGGAGACGAGATCTCTGCGAATAAAGTCCAGCCCATGGGTCCGATGGTCATGAGATATACAAACGCAAAGAGGATGATGCATGTGACTTGTCCGTAAATCACACTCCTCTCATGATGACCCGGGATGACATCCAAGATTCCGATCAGGAATAGGAGCAAGGACAAGAAAGCTGTGCCATATAAAGAAGTTGGTCGACGTCCCGCTCGATTGATGAGAAACCAGGAACATACCACTCCCACAAGTCCGAGAACGGTTACTCCAACTGAAAGACTGAATGCGTGGGAGGCCGACAGTCCAGCGAGCTCGAAAAAGTAACTACTATACCCGACAACGAATCCGACACCTGTCAATTGAGCTACGGAGAAGATCCCCATCGCTATCTCGCTTCGTCGGAGATCAGAGCCTTTGAAGCAGTCGAGATACGAAGTTGACGATAACTTTTGTCGTTCGTGGTTGATGATTAGAGCGATTTCCGCGAGACTCTGTTCTGGAGAGAGATGTCCCAATCGAGCGAGTGTCGAAATTGCTTTGGCGTTTTGGTTCGACCGTGCTAGAAACCAAGGGGACTCCGGACAAAATGGTAGGCCGATCAACAAAAGTACGGGAAATATGAATTGCAACGAGAAAGGGATTTTATATGCCAAATCCGATTCCATGGTTCCAGTTGCTTTGATAATGAGATTCGCTGAGAGCTGTCCAATGCCAATGAACAGCTGGACTCCGGAAGTCGTCAGGCCTCGAACTTCAACGGGACATACTTCTGCCGCGTACGAGGAGGTTATGGTTAGGAAAGCACCCAGGGTAGCTCCGTTGATTAACTGTGAGAGACAAGTTGGTACTTCTTCAATCAATCTGGTGGAGGACAATTCCTTACTTTTCCAACCATCAACAACCCCATATCCATTGTGAATGTCTGTAGGTATACAGCAGCTATACTGACCATACACGCAACGGCAAGTGTTAACTTCGTCCCCCATTTATTGACAACATATCCAGACCCAATCGCCCCGAAGAAACCACCAATCGACGCCGCCGTATTAAAGGCAATTTGCCAACTCGCACTTATAATATAAGAATTCTCGAACATGTATCCGTAATCTCGTTGGAAGGCAGGAACCGAGATGATTCCATTAGATAGCTATCTCTCCATCAGCACTACATTTCCAGAAGTCCAACCAAACACCAAAAAGATGCATGATGAATGATGATCCTCACCAGAACGTCCATTCCCCAATTGATCCCCGCCATCCCGACGAATGCTGACCACATCACACTGGCACGATACCTCTTCACCATCTGCCACGTCGCTCGATCTTCTACCTCTCGTCTCTCCCCATTGCCCTGCGTGAGACGGTGTTCCTCACCACTACCTTCCAGGATCTCCTTCAACTCCGCTTCCTGGCTTTCGAATGCCAGCATGGGCATAGTATCCATGATGGACTACGGGATATGAATGCAGGTGTGCATTCTTCTACCTCCTCATCGTGTTGTTTTCTTCTTCTTTTCTTGTTTTGAAACTTGTTCTTGTCTGTTGCCGTTTTTTTATTCTTTGCACCCCCTTTTGCTTTGGGTTGCAACTGGTTGTCTACGGATTCCGTGAGGGAGATCGGGATTCTCGGGGGACGAGAGGGTTTCTGGGGTGGCGAGCGTTGTCGGTTTTCCTTGTGCGTGTGTGGGTTGGGTTAACTTTTGTGTGAGTTACCAAGCGGAGCTAGAGTCATGAGAATGTATCAGGGTGTGCATGGGGTTTCGGTTACGAGCCGAGGGAAGGGGACTGGGGGTGTGTTGTTTCCATTGTTCTCGCTTGGGGATTCGGTTGTGTTGATCATGGTGGGGATACTCGAGATTGTATTTCCTTCTTCATGTTGGAACTTGTCATGGAAGTTAGAGACTTGTGTTTTTTTATTCTGATGGATTTTCGTTTCTGGGATCTTTCCAGGGGAGAGCATGTGGTGTTTAGACGACGCTATGATGTCGTTGTGGAACAACCTTAAAATGCGGGTTTTGGATTGCGTTGAATGGGTATCTCCGTCTTGGATCCCGTTGTTCCGGCCTGGACATTGTCCGTATTATCGTCCGAATATCGATTATCCTGATAAACGACGGGTTGGCGAACAAACCAAGGTATTTCCATATCCAACATCTCAACATCATGTCTCTCTCAATCACTTAACAACCTCAAGGAATCAACTGCGCAATATCCCCCGCAATCCGATCCCCAAACATCACCATATTCCGTAGCGCCTCTTGTCTCGCATCCTCCGCATCTCTAGGACCAAGATTATTACACAACAGCACCACCGTCCCAGGATCCTCACTACTCGCCCGATACGCCGCCTTCAACAGCAAATAAGTCCCTCTAGGATCCAAATCACCCGTCCACGAGAAGAATGGCGTGAGGGTCGATTGGTACTCGTACATCAGCTGGTCACTATACGAAGTTCCCTTCTCGCTCCTCAGGACATTACCAATAGCGCTTAGGATCCCAACAGAGTCATTAAGCGCCTGATACGCGCCCACCATGTCGCCGATACTATAACACTCCTTCACCATATAAAAATAATCTTGCAAGATATTCGGCGGGCTCAACCCAGCATTCGCTCCCGAACCCGCCGCATACCCTCCCCGTCCTATCGCGTACGGCGAGAAGACATTAAAGCTACTCCCAAACGCGTACTCATTCTTCGCGAAGAAGGCGACGCGGGTCACGACCCAGTCGAGTGCTAAAGAGTAGTAGAGGGGATCGCTGTAGTGCTGGAAATTCGGGATGAAGTTCAAGAGAGGATCCAGGACCCGATCGCCTTGTTGACGGGCTTGGTGGAAGAGATTGGGCAGGTGCTGGTGGATGAAGCGTTGTGAGAAGGATCCGACGTAGGTTGGTGTGTTGAGGATTAGNGACCCGATCGCCTTGTTGACGGGCTTGGTGGAAGAGATTGGGCAGGTGCTGGTGGATGAAGCGTTGTGAGAAGGATCCGACGTAGGTTGGTGTGTTGAGGATTAGCTTGGGGTGGGTGTGGGAGGGATGGCGATATTTTACTAGTTGCTGCGATTCTTGGGGGGTGCCGTGGTGGGTTCGGCGGAGGCAGGGACGGCAGGGGGGCATGGCTTGTTTTTTCTTTTTCTTTTTCTTTCTTTTCTTCTTTTTGCTCTGTTAAATGGGATGAGTGATGAGAGAATTAACTTGAGGTAAGTGTCTAGAGCGGTTGAGACGTAAGGTAGGTAGGTAAGGTGCCTTTGATCTCGCTTGACAGTAAGTAACGTGATAGGTATTTCAATCCTGCAGCTCAATCTTCTTCATGAAGCAAAGAGACGCAAACACCCTCCTCCCCCAAGGGAACAGAACCTTTATACCCCCCTCCAACCCTCCTCGTCACACAACTGACTACAGGACCTAAGCCTCGCAGGTATGGCCACAGACAGTGTGACGTTACAACGAACAAATACACTATACATGCATATAGTACAGCATCGTAAGATTGTGGATGATGGCAAGTAAATAAATACCTTAATCCTGTTGTGGTGTCGTATAGTGGATAGTGGATTGTTTCACTATGGATGTTGTTTTTATGGCCGAATTGATTTGAGTGACTTGGTTTGGTGGGTTGGGAGGTTGGGAGGGGGTGGTTTATGAGGGTTTTTAGGATGGGAAGTTGAGGACGAGGCGGAGGATCTTGATGGGTTAGGGTTGGTGGCGCGCTTGTGGAGAGTTGTGTTGTGTTGTGTAAGGAAGACTTGTTTGTTTGTTTGTTTGGGTGAGGGGCGTTTTGGGGTTTAGTGGCGGGCTTTGTGAGGGATGGGGGAGGTGGTTGTGAAGGGGGGTTGGGAAAGGGGTGTGATCTTATTAGAATAATAAAACACTCGAGCTAATAAATATCATCTACTATTCTAATCTCCCAATGAATATACAGCCTTAGATGGTATGGAAGTTCCATCCAGTGCCATCCTCATCTCCCCTCAAGCCCCTCCCTTCCCTCTTCCGTAACAGTACAAGTAGTAGCAAAGAAATCCAACATATAGAAAGAGAAAACACCTCAACAGACCCACTCATAACAAGCAGCGAACTTCTACAGTAAATCAACCACGCTAGAAGAGAGGTGAAATACATCTATGCTGCTACGTACATGTTTGAGAAGGCAGGAGATGCGATATGTACTCGTTGTTCAACTTGTTCGGAGATGGCGTGGTGGTGAGTGTTGGCTTGAGACTTGTTGTGTCACGCAAACATTAGTATGGGTGGGTACACTCGCTTATGTGGCGTGTCCTTGAGTAACCCAGCGACGGGTTTCGGCTGGTGCGAGGGAATGCAGGGAATCATAAGGGAGAGGAGAGGAGGGTTTTTGTGGTGCTGATGATTTATATATATTGATCTGCTGCGTGGTGGTGAGGGTTGGCCTGTTGTGTGACGCAAACATGACGACTCTCGCTTATTTGGCGCGATGATGATGCTTTGAGTTACCACGGATTTTGATTTTTGGCTGGTGCGAGGAATTGCGGGGGATTGAAATGGGGAAGGAGGGAGGAGTTTGTTTGTGGTGCTGGAGATTTGTATGGATTGATCTGGTGTGTGGTGTTTTGTTCTCTTGTAGTATATTGCTATTATGGGTATTTGTGTTTTGTTGGCGCCCTTTTCTTGGTTGGGAATTCCTTTGGAGATTTCTTGATGTGATTGAGAGGAGAAGTGGTTTCAAGATTGGGTTGGGTCGTCGTTTCTGCTGATACGGATCCTCGACTACTTATCGCTCCTTCTCCCTCGACTTGACCTCAGCAAGGGACCTATTTTTATCCCAACAGACGAAAGAGAAGGCATGACTCTCTTCTTTCTATGAGATCACTCTTCCTCCCGAGGTCCTCTTGAAAGTCTTTTTTGTCGAACATGGACTGCGAGAAGGAACGGGCCATCATCGTACCTTCCAGGTTAGTACTGTGCTTCTGTCATCGCAGGTAGTTGAACACAGCCTTGAAATATGATATTCTTTCGAAGACCGTACCTATCTTCATAGGAGTAACATCAACAAGATCTTCAAACAATATGTATATACACCCATCCCAACCAACAGTAGCCTCATCGTCCCGTTCCCCACCAGCAGACGAGAACCCCATATCTTCAGATTCATCATCCAATTCTCGTCTCTCAGTAATCAACGAAGACCCTCCAGCGTACCGAAAATGCTCAGTCCCAAATCTCTCATCCCTCAACATCACAAAAGGTCGCAGGCCCCACGACCCTCGAAAATCCAAAAGCGCATACTGGTCCAAAACAACAACAGTCCTCCCACCAAGTCCACCCCGCAGACACTCCATGGGAAACTTACCACGCTCGAAAAGTGCGAGCCTTTTACCGGCCTCTAGAACTGCTTCTAGAAAAAACAGCCAAGAGCGAACGTTCGTCCCTCAGGAATTACCAGGCACTACTACAAGCGACTATGCGAGGTTTCTTGTTAATAACGTGACGATAAAACATGCGCTACAGTCGGAAGAGGATTTGGGAAACTTTCTGATGGATTTTAATAGGTGGAAGGAGGAGACTAATAGAGTTTTGGGGGGTGATGGGTATTTGACGGTGGATGTTTCGGGGGTGAGTTGTGGGGTTTGTGAAGCTACGGTTTTAAGGGAGAGGAGTAGGGTAGGTTTTATCTCTATTTGGAGAGAGGTATTGAAATGATAACCGTGGGAGGATACTTACTTTCTCTTTTGTAGGCTTTTGCCAAATGGGCATTTCGGAAAGTCAAAGACGTGTTTAGAAGCCCCAAAGAAGAGCATAGCCCCTCGGTAATTGACCTTTTCCACCACAAGAGATGAGCTAATAGAGAGGAAAGTGTGTCACATTTACAAGCCACAACGAACGGTATCTTCGAAGAGCGAGCTATATCCGTCTCACCTCACCCAACTCCCCAATATCAACGGACTCTCTCGCTCCCGCAATTATGGTAATACGCAATGTCAGTCCAGCCTTGGAAGGCATCCAAGTCGATATCCGAATTCCCACAGATCAAACAACAACCACAATTCGATCCGCTCCTCCAACAGCAGCTTCAAATTACTCCTCATCCCAAACATCATTGAGCTACAGACATACCAATCCCGTCCGTCCTTCAAGCCGTCTATCCGAAAGACCTATATCAATCTTTGGTGATACTCCAACTAGATTCATCACACCCGGAGCTGATTCACTAAGATCTCCTTCTCCAACCAACCCGCGGTCTTCTTTTTCGGATCACGAATTTCGGCTCCTGAGGAGGAAAGAGTGTTCACGGATAGCACATTGTTTTCGATTGCTGGAGAGTATGTTACCGGAGGAGAGACGCTTGAAGATTATTGGATTGGAATTTCATGGTGGGCTGGGTGGGAGGCTGAGGAAGGAGTGGGAGCTCAAGCGGAGAGGTTGGTGGATTGGTGGAAGGGCTGGTAGGATGGGTTGATGGGGTTATAGAAATGCAGTGGGGTATTTCACGGCGGGAAGAATGAGAAGGTGTGTATGACAAGTGAGCAGCTGGATAATCCTGTAACTGTAACTGGTGTGTATAGTCAGTTCACCTCCCCTTGGAAATGATCAGACAAGAGTGGATGGAAAACAGAGCTTCTTTTTAGATAGGAATATTTAATACTTTAAGCTCAGTGGGTTTGCATGACATATGACGGTGTATGCTGTAGCGTGGAATTTCAACCTGCCTTCAAGCTTTTGACTTGATAGAGGTATCATACCATAATTGCAAGCTCAAAGAAAGATACGAAGGAGTAGATTACACCAAGCACAATCAATCCAATCAAAAAAAGAATGCACGAACACAAAAACAAAATCCAACGTAAATCTACTTCTAGAAGTAAGCAGGTAAATTTATACCCTCGCTTATGCCGTACATAAAGCGAGTTCCAAGCGGTAGGACCGGCCGGATTCATGCCCTACCCGTTGGCAGCCTGGCTATCGGGTTTTGGCTCGTGCTCAGGCCTAGTTACTTGGATATTGTTGGGTTATGTCTATTTGAGTAATTTTGGATTTGATGACGTGTGGTGGTATGGAGGGGAGGAGATTGAGTTGTGGTGGGTTGGGTTGTGTTGGACTAGGGTAGATTGAGTTGTGGGTAGTAGGAATGGTTGTATGTTGGAAGTTGGAAGGTGTTATGTGGTATGGATAAGAGCTGGAGTTAGAGCTAGAGCTGATAGGTGTAATTGAGTATATTTCTTAGGTGTGTTGTAGTGATAAGTGTTCAGTAACGTAGAGTAGAGTGGTAGTAAGAATTATATAAGCGAGTAGGGTTAGTGTTGCTACTCCCCTTGGCTACTTGATCTAATGTGCTAATAATCAGTGGCCTATGAGTAGTCTGATGATTTTTGGGTTTGTTTATATTTTACTGATGAGATCTCGTTAAGGTAAAGCTGAGTCACTAAAAGGCGTTTTCATACAAAGAAGTAAAATAGTTTAAACTTTTACATTACAGTAAATACTCGACTCATATCTCTTTATATCCTTCCTTCCTTATCCAAACCCCCACCACCTGAACTCCTAATCCCACAACGCTCATAAACCGTCCCAAAAATACATTATGTAAATCCATCTCTTTTTATTATACACTCATTCCCTTCTTCTCGCTTAACCCATGACCTCATAATCAACCAAAAGTTCCACCCCTCCCTCTTCCTCTGTCCGTCTTTAGTTGAGAAGGACTATTCATAACCGGCACGTCGTCTGCAGATTTTCTCTGCTGAGAACTCAGGCTCGATAGCCCACGAGTATGGGTGTGAGTATGCGAGATAGATGATGTCCTCTGTGAACTGACACTCCCTCGTGCGATCCTACTGGCATTCGAAACCCTCCTCGCTTGTCCATCCAATTCAGCCGGTCCGTCAGGTGGCACGTTGGTATCCAACACGCGATTCTCATCCAGAGTACTCATCGCCATTCCACTCTGGCCTTCCAGCCATCCACCTCCTATCCCCGACCACGCGGGCGACCATCCACGGCCATCGAGCCCGGATCCGCGCCAGCCGTCGCTATCGTTCAGGGCGCCGCTGATGGCCCCCGTGAGACCGAAGGATACATGTTTCGGGTTCACTGGGGTGGAGAGAGGCGATGATCCACGTCTTGGAGATTTGGGAGGCGGGAGAGGGCGCAGTGAGTAGACGGAGGATTTTCGTTCCGAGGTGGCGTTGACCATTGTGTCGTTGCTGTCGGATCGGGATCGTCCGCTTTCCATACTCCGTCGATAGGCTTCAATTTCAAGGGGGTGGATTGGTCTTTGGAGGTTGTGAGTGCTGGGTGTGTTGCTGTTTAGTCGGGATCGTCCGCTTTCCATACTTTGTCGATATGCTTCAATTTCTAATGGGTGGATCGGTCTTTCGAGGTTGCTGTTGGTGGGTATTGTAATTGTTGGTGTTGCTGGTAGACTTGTGTTAGAGTTGCTTGCGTAGTGAGTATTCATAATTCGTAATTGTGGTTGGATCGGTGTATTATGGAGACTGGATACATCGCTACTAGCACTTCTGAGTTGAGGAGATTCCCAGTGTACATGTTGTTTTGTTTGGAGAGACGGAGGCTGGGGGTGTGCCATTGCACGGAAAGATTCTATTTTTGCTTCACGTAACATTTCCGTTCGAGCTTCTCGATCTGCAGTCCGGCCATGGGAGATTCCAAGTCCACTGGTAGATTCTGGTTGTGGTTGAGCAAACTCTTTTGTCGTGTCGGATTGGTCGAAGTTATTATTTTCTCGTACCGCGTCGTTCCAACTGCGAGAGAAGTCTTCGATTTCTTCTACAAGTTGTTCTTCTACCAGAGGCAACTTTTGCTCACGAGCGGCCTCAAGTGGTGCTGGAGATGGGGTTTGGTTTCTAGGTGGTATAGAATAACGAGACCGCTGTGAAAGAGCTCGTGGCTCAGGGTCAATTACATATTCTTCTCTGTCTAAAAATGGGTTTTCTCGGGTACCAACCGAAAATTCTGTTGGTACTGTCGATGGTTGCCGTGCATTCTCGTCAGCGAATGGACTGCCTCGTGATATCGAAGAGAAAGAGACTCCTTGTCGCTGCATCACTCCGCCTGCTCCTCCTGCCGCTAGATAGGAGCTGGCATTGGTAAAACTACGCCCATTTTCGGGAATTCCGGTCATAGGTGAGACAATGTCGTCCATATGAGCACTTTGCCGAACGGCTTTGAACGATAATCGCCGTGGTCCAAATATGTCTCTCTTGCTTGTACTGTTCGTATTGTGTAAGCATATATACCGAATGCCCAAGCCTAAGTGTTCACTTACTTGAAAAATGATGACTTTCTCCTGCCCTGGTCATGTTTCTGGCGACGCCGCAAACACCAGAAACCAAGGGCTCCAAACAAAGCCACCGCGGCAATACCAGCAATTGTTCCTCCAGCCACCGTTCCTGCGTTTGCACTCGAACCACTTGAGGCTTCAGCGGTACCTTGGGCTGCTGCTGGATCCATTCCTGGCTCTACAACAGCTGTTTCGGTAACATAAGGGTCAATGGTCGATGGTCCCGATGGTTGTACTGTCTCTATAGGTGCCGCATCGAAAGTCACGCCTGTAAACACCACTTGTAACTTGACTTCGGTTGGCTGCCCAATAAATGCAGTCTCAATCGCGGTAGCTAACGCTGGGTTTCCGCACTGGTATTGTGAGTATCCCCCAGGATAGGAGTTCTTGTAACATAGGTCTGCCCCGATACTTGTACTTGTTAGCTATGTCTCCTCCTCTCATATTCCCACTACTTACCACTTCATTACACCATCATTCACCGGAGCTGCTGCTATCTCCCATCCTGGACTCGTGTTATCGATACATGTTGTATATACTCCCTGTGTACACGGCCCCTTGGTAGTACAGCAACCAACGAATCCGTGCATTGTGTCGTGTACACACGAAGAGCCGCTTCCACATTGCGCAGGGTATGCCAAATTGCCTCCTGCCCAACCACATACTGCCACCGCTACTGAGCTTCTCTTGAATAGTTTTGCTGGATCTCTGGGCATTGGCGTCGGTCGTGGTGTCCATTCATCTGCCACATAGGCCGCCGTTCTCGCAGGTTGAGGCCAAGGCATCGCGTTTGTCAGACCCAAAACCAGCGAGAACAAGAGAGCCACCGAGGACGGCGGCATGGCGAAGGGATTGAAAGCGATAGCCATCGCGAAGCGAAGCGATTACATAAACGAAAGAAAAACAATGAGAAAGAAGGACCAAAATCAAAGCTCGAGAGAGCGACGCAAGAACGATAAAGAAAGAAAGGAAGGAAGAAAAGATGCCACCTTGAATCAAACACACGCGCTTGCGAAAATTCCGCCGCAGTGGCTGTGGGATGGGCTTTTGAAGGTCGCAAAGCTCCAACTGCAAACCAACCTGACGCCTGGGAAGGCCGTTAAAGTGGGTAAAAGACCCCCCCTCCCCCTCGCACACAGCCGTCCCCAACTGAGAGGTGAGGAGGGGTGCATGTTCATTGCCATGCGCTGGTGAACTCCCGATTGGAGGACGGACCAGTCGTTCAACCTCGAAGGATCCAGCGGCAGGGGATGGATGGTGGATACCGTGAAGGAGAATGACCACAATGGGCCAGGGATGGCTCTGTTTGGTGGGCTATGCAGCAACTGCATGTCTTTTTTGGGGCACAGCAGTTCGGTATACCGCTGGCTAATCTTAGGGCAGATCATACCAGGTATCTGAAGCTCAGACGCAGAACTTGTGAAAATAAGAACTTGGAAAACCCCTTAAAACAGGTGCAAAAAGCTTCGCCAACCGATACTCTACCGACCCACCTCCACGAGAAAGGAATTGTGATGGATGAGCTGGTTCAAAATCTGGTACGAATAGCCTCCCATCCTCTAGGAAGACTGTCGTAGGTTTGTCCTGGAGATTTCCTGGTGAGTTGTTGTTGATACGATGGTTCGCGAATGGGCGTGGGTTGACCAACACTTGCTTGGCCTGAGCAGTGAGACACCATCCAGTGGGGAAACCCGGAAAGGTCGATCCAAGGCGATATTTTTACCAGAACTCGGAGATTCCTTTGATGCGCATCAACAAAAGTCCGCTTTAACCGTATAAACATGTAGAAGCGTAAAAGTGTTATAAATATGAGATGCGATCAAGTTTTTTGGGATCCAAGTACCGAAGTATGAAGCTTGAATAGGTAAGGGATGGCGAATGAAACAAAATTTTACGTATTCTTCTGTGTCGAGAAGTCTAGGAAAAAAATCTTCAATCGTCCCGAGGGTTTGGTTTATCGGCATTACCCCGAGGTTTTCATCTCCAGATATATCACCTATGGAGGGGAAAAGTAGGATGCTAAGATGAAACATATCTTAACGTGACTGTAATAATATTCGCTGAAACAAAAAAGCATCAAGAATTCCTATGACAACATACTTCTAAATCAGTCAATATCGTTACGATATATGCTTAGCACTACACAGTAAATAAGACCCGCATAGAAAACCTTGTTCTAGACCCAACTGAGATGACTTCAATTATCAAGTTCAATAGATAACCATGTGCCTCACAGTATCAAAGAGATGTAGGATCGATAAGAGTTGGTGATTCCCATGCATCAGATCTCAAATATTCCTTCCTGATTCCAAAACAAATCTCCTTCCTGCAGGTTGAAAATCCATGCTGATGCAATAGGATAAGAGAACAGCCTAACCCTAATCTCAGTATAAGAATCCCGAGGCGATTTCAAGGCAAGAGGCACAAGGAAAAAAATCGCCCACGTGGCTCAACAGTAGTCAAGAGGGTAAACAGGTACCCCAAATGCCGAACGATAGAAGAGTATAATCCACTAGTTTTAAATAGATTTATACAGCCTTTATACTATTACTAGGCCATTTCAAGCGTTTTATGTAGGACTATTGGACGAATTAGGTACAAATAACATAAAAGAAGCAAGGGTACTTGAGTATTTACGTATAAACCCCACCTATTCGTTCCGCATTTGTGGTGGATAGACAGAACTGTCCACCCTCTTTACACCAGATTGGCCCAACCCACACTCTTCTTAACACAAAGCAACATTTTCAACCCAGGCAAAACCAACAACCCCCAAGTCACACAACATACTCAAACCTCTCTTTTCAGTTCAGGTCCAGACCGCAGTCAATACTGGACCCAATAACCCAGTCATCTGTTTTTATCGCTGTACTTGTACAGCTCCGCAGTTTCTTGGCCGACAAAGCCCTAGGCCACCGTCTATTTTTATCTCCAACTCCACCCGCATGTCCCTAGGTAAGGTTCTTCTCCACAGAAACAACACAATGGAAACCACGTGAACAAACCCTGGTATTCTGACTAAGACCATACCACGAGTTTATTCTTGGTACTTCGTATATCATTATTAGTGCGTAGATATCTTGTTGTCAGTTATTATGACCAGTGGTTTCCACTGCACGAGACCTGCATGCATGGAATGGAACGATAACAAAGGAGGGGCATATAAGCTGCCCACAGTACCTATAGTTAACTCCCAGTCATCTGAATACAGTACAACGTTCCTGGCACCCTGGACTTCCATATTCCTAGCAACATATCTGCATTATGATGAATTTTGGATGTAACATCTGTTTATCCTCAAATGGAGAGATGGATAGATGATAGACAAGTACCTTCCTAACTCACTCAAATCATACCGGACGCCCAACTTCCGTGGCGATGCAGTAGGTAGGTAGCAAATAGATTAGATTCGATGCAGCAAGGCAGCAAGGCAGCAAGCAGGATTGGATTGCGGGCCGTCCCTCAGTAGCATGTGGGTGGGTGTACAAGGTGTACCTACGTGGTTGATGACGATGGTCCAGGGAAGTCATTGAACTGAGGGGATTGGAAGATGAGTCTACCAGACTACACATACCTTCAGGATGACGAGATGAAAGAGAGTCTTTTATGCATGTAGCAATTAGGTAGACTGGATAACATTAATGATTATATCTTTGAGAACTGTGATGGTAAATGGTCAATGAGAGGCAAGGCATCAATTATCTATTTGAAACACAATTTCTTTCTGGGACTTTGTAGGAATTCATGTAATAAACCAGCTATCACAGGTATTCTTCTTAAATACAGAAAGGCAGAAACAAACTGTACAAGTCCGCCACAAGTAGACCAAATTCAAATCAAAATCACGCCCAACATCTTACAAGCTACAGTACATCCAACACCTATCCAACACCCTATCTATACAGCTCACCTCCATTCCACAGCCTCACCAACCAACCAACTCTCCCACACCAAAACAAGCAAAGAAAAAATAATTTACAAACAACCAACAGACCAGACTAAACAAAATCAAACAAAATCAAACAAAATCAAACAAAATAAAATCAAACAAAGCAAACAAAAACCCACCTCCCACGTTCCTACCAAATACAGTAATGTACAGTCCAAACACCCCATCCCAACACCCCATCCGCCCCCAAACAAACCCCAAAACCAAAAAACCAAAACCAAACCATGCCAAAAACGAAAAAAAAAAACCGCCCCCTAACCCCCCAAACAAGTAAAAAGCCCACATCATTTGTTGCACATCGAAGAATTTAGCTCCCCACTAAAACCCTCCTGCGTGCACCAACCAAGGCCCAATACGCTTGCCCATCTCATCCCCGTTAAAACACTCTTCGACCAGGGTAGGTATGGTCCGGGTCGTATCAAACGTCCCGATGACAATCCTCTGGTGCCCTCTGGTTCAATGCAGTGATTGATAGAGTGGAATGGAAGGGCAAATGTACTGTAGGTTGAAGGAAGAATAAGCGTGATAGGGTGGTGCTAGATAACGCCGTACAGGTACGTGGAGCTAGTGTATGTGTGTAAGGAAGAGTGATATTACATACAGTGTACGCAAGTAGACAGGTACATATGCGAGATGATGGTACATTGACTGAGGTAGTACAACTAGGAGAGGAAACGAAAATGATGATATAAACAGGGGAAGCGAAAACGAGCATGCATAAAACAACAATTATTACAAAGGGGGGTATTATCTAATTAATAGGTGCTGGGTCCTTCCTGATGCCCAAAAGCTCTGTTGGCATGTAATTGTGCAAATCGTGCAGAATGAGTCAAGTACCTCACATACTGTCCTCAAACTGCTTACTTCTGGTCTTCGCCCAGCTATCTCTCTCCATCCTACCACCATGTTTCTCGAGTCCCATCCCTCGCTCTATCCACTCTTTACTCCCCATTTCACTCAATCTCGACAGAGCTCGAGCGAAAGCGAAACGTTCCTCGTCACCACTGAAGATGGAGCTGTGTTTCAACATGTTCATGTTCATACCCAGATCGTCCATCATCATTCTCATGGTATCATCTAGATCTGCGCCTTCATGCTGACTGTTCTTGTGCTTGACACTATCTTCGATTTCCTGTTTAGACAGGAAAAGTTGAGTAAGTGGAACAGCGGTTGTTAGAACCAGTTTGGCTCTCGACTCGTAGACGGCGTCGATAAATGTGATGAATCTCCTTGCGAGATCACGTTGGTGATGTGTCATACCCGGAACCTCGGTAACGATGAAGGAGTCATAGCTACGCATAAGCTCAATATAATCTGCTGCGCTAGTTGGCCTTCCGATTAGTTCGCCAAAAGTGAACATTGCTGCCCGTCCGCTCACTTTGGGAACGTGGATTTCACGGCCCCAGACGTATTGAGTTTCAGAGCGTGGTTTATCTTGATTTGGATCACCTAGGAATCGAAACCATTTCTCGGCATGACTTCGAGCATGCGAATCAAGAGGTGAGTGGTATACTCCAGATGGTGGTCGAGGCATTTTACGATAATCTGTGGGGGAATCCAGGTTGATGACATGTAGCCGGTTTTTAAGGAGCTGTATGCATGGAACAAATGACTCTCTTTGAATACCATTTCGGTAGAGGTCATCTGGATGTCGGTTGGAAGTTGTCACTAGAACGACTCCATGAGACATGAGAGCTTCTAGGAGACTGCAAAATGATTAGCCCCACGAGACTGGGCCGCTGAGAAGCACTCAACATACCGTCTTAAGATCATAGCATCTGCCACGTCGGTGCATTGAAATTCGTCAAAGCAGAGAACGTTTCCCTGCTCAGCAATATCAGCAGCGATGTAAGGTAACGCATCAATGTCGTTTCCATGCTCCATCTTCATCTTATGGAGGCGTCGGTGGACATCCTGCATGAAATTGTGGAAGTGTATCCTCGTTTTGGAAGTCACATTGTCGGGAAGGGTCTCGTAGAACATGTCCATCAACATGGTCTTCCCACTTCCGACATCACCAAAGAGATATAAACCTCTAGGGAGGTTCTCGGGAATATTTTGTAGTCTTTTTCCCTTTGGTGTACCGCCAAACACCCGCCCAAACACCGACACAGGTTCTGGTTTAAGGGACTCGAAGGCAGGCTTGATAATGGGAGGTGCCTCGTAATCACACAACTCATCGTGGAGATGTTGTAGGCTTTGTATAATACCTTTACGCTTTGTTAGCAACTGGTATGTTGCAGTGCTACCAGAAATGCCCACCTCTTTGATGCTCATCATCTCTCAACCTCCCGGAAGCAACACGAAGGTCATACTCTCGCATGGGGCCATGATCCGCGATGTTTGTTAGATGTGCTATCAGTCCGTTAGCAGTTGATACACATTTAGACAGCATCGTCCTACTATGGTGGTGCACTGTGGCCAGAGTCCTTGTCTGTCCTTTGAGAAATGCCGACGAGGGGTTGCGAGAGCCGGCTAGGCCTCGATCTGTTGCTCCCGCATTTGATGCATTTGATGCATTTGATGCATTTGATGTGAGGAGATGTCTTGGTCCAGATGATGTCCCACTGGTATCTCTTCGACACTGTACACAGACTGCTTGTGTTCTTGTTGCTGCAACTGCAAACTTGGAATCCCGACCGCGGAGACCACGCCCATCACGCCCCATGGCCAAGACGGTGGAGGGAATGCGCCGGGGCATCATGTCTTGGTAGAATGGATGATGTCACTGATGTGCCTGGGCAGATGCAGTAGTATCATCGCATGGCGTGAGCAAAGGGTTCAGTCTGATGGTTTCGCCTTCGCAAACTCTGGTATTGATGAGAATAGAAATAGGAATGGAAGGGAAATGGGGAGAAGAAAAACACGCCATATGATGAAAGGCATGAACGCTCGGGTGCTCTTCGGCAAACAAAGCCGAGGCACTCAGTTCCGTCCGATTCTTGCAGAATCCGTCAATTCCCTTTGGCGCGAGCCGAAGCATTCCGCTTCTTGCTAAGGCACGATCATCGTGAGATGGCCCAGGTCAGGTCATGAGCCACCCTACGCCACCCTATGCCTCTAGAATTAGAACGACAACACCACCAAGACCTTGGATGTTTGTCGGATATATTTGTGAATGTATATACATCAACTATAATAAATATCCAGGCATATATATATACATCAACCATAATAAATATTCCAGGCATATATATATACCCATATAGCTGTATTGACTTTTGGTGGCGTCGTTGTTGTCCTCGGTTGGTATTACCGATGGCCCGCCAGTCAGATCCACCAACCTCTGCTCCTCAGACGGACAAATTTGACATCTCTTGCGATGAGGCTACAACTGTCTCCAAGGCCCCAGAAGATATTTCATCTTCTCGCAAGCCTCAGCTATTTTTCCGAAGGGTCCGAAGGATCCATTGCATACACACCAGCTTCCGGACACCAAACCAATCAATCCTGTTGTACCACTCATGACAAGACCATATCCAATCAATCTGACAATCCTGTTGTATCACTTATGAAAAGACCATATCCAATCACTCCCGGGTTCTCAAGCAGTTTTGAGTCCATCTCATCATCCAGAGCGGCTGTGTACACAGAAGATGAAGAGCTGAAGCTGGGTGGGTTGGGCAGAAGGTTGTCAAACAGTACAGTATGGCTGAGGTCACACTCCAATAGACGGATTTCGCACCTTTTGTGGGGACAATTCTGACCCGGCAAAAGTCGCAAATTTATACTAGGGTTATTAGATATAATTTTGCTGCGAGCAGAAAGCTCCATAACCGCTGGGAGCTTAGCCCTTGATGCACAAACGAGTAGGTCTCGTAGTCGACGACGGGATGACAGGTACTGACCGATGAAACATAGACACCATTCGTACAATCTCACCCGCGAAACCAGACCCTGAATTAGAAAAATCACTTTATGAAGACCTCTCCGGGCAACGACTCAATGCGCTTACGGCCCTGTCTCGATGATCAGAGCGCTTAAGGTCTATTCTAAAGGGGGTTGAGGGCAACCGGCATATTGCTGCTTATGGTGATCCCAGTGTATGTGTCACTCGAAAGTCCTCAGATTTTCACCCCACCTTCTACAGATTGTAGCATTATTATTCCACGGCCCAATTGAAAGCGACCTTTTCCGAGGCCGTTACAACACTGCAGTATCTCGCGGGCCCCTCGCTGGCATGAGAACAGTAGGATAAAGCGAAAAGTATCCTTGAAAATGGATACAACTAGCCACACGCATTTCGCGAAGATATTTGGCGTCGACATCACCAAAGGATATAGCGAGAACGCACTCATATCAATTAACCTTGGTCGATCAATCTAAGTGCAGCCTTCCTGGTGGAGCCTCCCTCCGCAAACTGGGCTTTTCAAGCAGGTCACTTTCTGGTGCGTGCTTCCCCGCGATCGACATCAAGCTGGGGCGTGTTGATATACGAGGAGCCCCATAAATCATATCTCTCGCGCCTTTGGGTCCACGCGCCAAAGCGAACCTTCTCCTCCTGAGAAACGTTTGGCAGTCTTTCCAGTGCTTACCTCCAATTTTTGGTCGAGTACTTACGAGTAGAGTACCATCCTTTTAGAGGTGCTTCGCCGCACAAATAGCGCCCCGAAACGGGATTTTGCAGGGGTGCAACACAGGAAAGTTGGGTACAGTACAGTAAGCGTTGAAATGAACATCTGCGGGGTGTTGGCAAGGGGTAACCCTTTTCGTATTTTCCTGAAACGAAACAGGAATAATTGCTGCGCATCTTTAGGTGGCCCCCATGATGGAGTGACTTGAGGATCCTGATGCTTGTACTTCTTGCTTGTCAAGTATGGATTGGATCTTCAATGCTACATCGCGTAAGTAGTACTTGCGGCTCTGTATTGTTGTAACCAGCCTTGGATTCGCAGCTCACTTGGTCAGCCAGAACCTTGTGTGTTCAAAAGAAGGCAATACCCCTTCCCCTTCTTTAAAATGCTTTTCACGCCGAATGAATTCCTGGGCCCCCTTTGACGTCGTAATTCTACCGTGACTCTAAGCCTTTTTTTTTTCAGTTCTCTTTGCTGTCAAACGATCAAGCATACCATTGCTACAATGAACTCCTCGCCTCGCTACCCAGGTGAGGGTCTTGAAGTCGACACTACCCCAAATGAAAAGTATCCATACCACGAGACTCACGACACCGCGCCACAAGTTGTCCAACCAGAGAAACAACACTCTGGCATGTCAGAATATTCACAACCGTCGCCATTCCAGGAAGAAAAAGCGGTGGACCCCAAAGTGAAACCCAAAGGAGTATTCGGTCTTAGAAGGCGGACTTTTTGGATAATACTTGGATCTTTGGGCGTTGCTTTAGTAGTTGCTTTGATAGTTGTCATCGGAGTCTTGTCCCATCAACTATCTCAAGATAAGAGGTAAATTCTATCAATACATATTCCGACATCATCGGGGATCATACTAAGACCCCTTTAGCAGCAATGAAGCAGCAGTATCTTCAGCTTCCGCAGCAGCGCAAAATCCAAACCAAATCACATACAGTCTAACATCCATCCCTCCATCAACTCTCACCCCTTCTGCACGTCTACCCGAATCAACCTTGACCCCCATTGTGCGCCCTTCTACATCTTCTCCCACCCAAGCATCTAACTCCCCACCTACCTCTACTTCAACCTCTACCTGTCCGTCAAACGCGGTTATAGGAAAATGCGATGCTCCAGGTTGTAATGGGTTAAATAGTCAAACGGCCTCGCTTGGGAGTTGCACTACTAGCGATCTACGGGGTTGCCCATGTCAAACGCTTTGTGGGGTGATTCTGGGACCCTGCGGTAATTGTGATGGGGTAAATGGGACTTGTTATGGGGGTCCATTTCAAGGCTGTGGGTGTACCTAATGAGGAAAGGAAGGGAAGGGAAGGCATTTAAGGGCATGCGTCTTACGGGAATAGCGCACAAGGGAAATAGGAGTTGGGATGGGTACGGTATTGGCGTTATGGATTCTTGAGGATTTCATATGGAATGTGGACTGGATTCAGTTTCGTTGACCCAATGTACCTGGTGCGAGATCAAGGGATAATTGATTAACTTCAAATGAGTTTTATGGTAATGATTATTGTTTAACATACATGCATTGGTTCTCTTTATTCAAGAGGTGGCCGTTTTTGCTCTCATTGGTGAGTTCCTGTGGTCTTTACATGCAGACTACTGTATTCCGCTTTTATTACCCCTTACTACCCCGGATTGCGGCCTGGGGTGGTATAAATTCAATCTAATCAATCGGTGATCGAGGTTCTCGTTCCCTCGGCAGACTACTGTAAAAATCAAGTTGCAGTAGAAAGTCATCTAATTGCATGTTTAGTAATCATAAATTTGCCGAGATGTTTGAACATTTCAACTTCATAGCACCGATCGAAGTCTTAGGATGAGTAACGGAAGCATGCCGAGGAGAAAATTGAGATGAGTAAAGATCTTGGATTCACTTTGCTAGTTGAAGAGGGGATTGCGGGGTGTCTTTTGGGGGTTGTGAGTCTATAAAAGTGAGAGTGGCTGCACTCCAGGGCTCTCTACTTCACACATCACTCAAGCACACATCACTCAAGAAATACCAGAATCAGTCAACAGTCAAGAATATCAAATATAACAACCATGAAAGCTATAGGAGTCAATTCATATGGAGCGGTCGAGAACTTGGTTGCCCAGGAAGTTCCCGAGCCCGAGAGTCCCCAAGGCACATATCTACTCGTCCAGTATGTCACTACCCACGTCCAGTCAACAAGATACCAGAAAACTAACAACCTCGAAGGGTAAAAGCAACTTCACTAAATCCAATCGACTGCAAAATCCGACAAGGAAAATACGACGATGCTCCTGGTATGTCAACAAATCCCAAACTTTAAGCACAAGCGAGCCTAACCCCACCAGATTATTACGAACATGTCCCTAAAGCACCACACATCATCGCCATGGACGGATCAGGAATCGTACTCCAGACCGGTCCCGAGTGTACCCGCTTCCAGCCCGGCGACGAAGTCTTCTACGTCTCGAATCCCACACTGCAAGGCGCCGCTTCGGAACTCCAACTCGTCGATGAACAACAATGCGGACACAAACCCCAGACTCTCGATTTCGTCCAAGCAGCCGCGATGCCTTTGACCTACGCCACCGCGTACGTCTCTCTCGTGGAAAGCCTCGGCATCAAAAAAGGGGAGAAAGCCGCAATCCTCATTATCAACGGCGCAGGCGGTGTCGGTGCAGTAGCAAGTCAAATCGCACGTTCAGTTCTGGAACTGCCGGTTATTATTACGACCGCGTCGCGGCCGGAGACGGTGGCGTTTACGAAGAAGATGGGGGCGACGCATGTTCTTAACCATCGCCAAGATCTACAGAAACAAGTCAAAGAATTGAATCTTGATGTTCCGATCAAGTACGTCTATATCCTCGGCCGAACGGAGCAATATATCCACGTCGTCGGTGAGATTGCAGCCCCCTTTGCGAGGGTATGTTCGATCGTGCAGGCGGATTTTAGTATGTATGGCACGAAGTTTATGTCGAAATCTATGACTTTTGCGTGGTGTTGGTTGGGGACGAGGGCGTATCATGGGACGGATGTGGGGTTTTATGAGAATATCTTTACGGAGATGAAGG
Organism: Hymenoscyphus albidus; assembly: GCA_911693285.1. Classification (NCBI taxonomy): domain Eukaryota; kingdom Fungi; phylum Ascomycota; class Leotiomycetes; order Helotiales; family Helotiaceae; genus Hymenoscyphus; species Hymenoscyphus albidus. The sequence goes on along the minus strand of CAJVRM010000281.1, from coordinate 6,206 downwards.
AGTTGGTTGATGGAGGGGTTGTTAAGTGTCATCTTACTAAACGGATGAAGTTTACGGTGGAGAATCTAAGGGAGGCGCATAGGCTTTTGGAGGAGGGGACGATGTATGGGAAGGTGGCTTTGGGGGTTGATGAGGAAGGCGAGGGGGAGGCTTTTACTTGAGGTGAGATGGGAGGGTTTGGGTGTTGTGTTAGTGAGGTATTGCTTGGAAGTGGTCTTCTGGATAGTCAGTCAGCCCCCTTACTGTCTCTTCGCTTAATATCGCCTATTGACTTTTCAAATCTAGTGAGTGCCCTGCTCATGGAGGACTGGAGGAAGCTGTAGCAAACCACCCCACATTATGCATTCTTTCTACTTTACGTAAAGTAATCAGCCTAAGACTTATGTGATGCTGTTGAGCATGCTCTACGGTATAAAAATAAACTAGTAATCTGTTCTTCTAAAACCATGCTTGTTTCCATCCCTTCCAAACGACAGAGGTAGCGAAAAACGGTGCGCTCAAAATGGAGTAAAACGTCTCCATTTTGATGAATTTCTTCTCGTAAAACGAAGTGGTTAGACCAACCAGATAGGGTTTTCCAAGTATTTTATCCTTAATTTGACCTAGTTATCGCATGCCCTTTTTGCTAGCTCTATTATCTGGAAGTGGTACCTTAAAGGAGAGCCCGGGGTTTTTGGGACGGTCGCATGACTATTAGTAATCGGACTCCGTTCTAGGAGCGTTATAGGAGCGTCATAGGAGCGTTCCTACTTAGTAATCGTTTCGAGGGATAATTAGTATAACGTGGTTTATCAGCGAGTCGATCATATCACCGAGTCGATCACTTTTCCTTGGCACTACCTCCTCAAACTTCAACACACGTTTTCTTCAACTATTTACCATGGAAATTCAAACTCAAGAAGCGCGAATTACTCTAGCTATCGAGGCTATTCGGTCGTCCAAAAAACTAAGCAAACGCTCTGCGGCAAAGATCTACAATGTACCATATACGACTCTTTCCGACAGAATGGCTGGCCGAACCTACCGCCCAGATTCTCAAGCCAATTGTCATAAGTTGACTGAGTTAGAAGAGGAAGTGATTATTCGGTATATACTGGATATGGATTCCAGAGGATTTGCGCCCCGGCTCGCTGGTGTAGAAGATATGGCTAATTTTATCCTTGAATCGCGGGGGGGAAGACGCGTCGGCAAGCTCTGGGCCCATCGATTCGTACAACGACAACCAGACCTTAAGACGCGTTTTAATCGCGTTTACGACTTCCAGAGGGCCTTATGCGAAGATCCTGACGTGCTAGGCGCATGGTTCCGGCTAGTAGAGAATATGAGGGCGAAATATGGGGTTACAGACTCCGACTTCTACAACTTCGACGAGACAGGCTTTATGATGGGTGTTATTTGTCCTAGAATGGTTGTTACTCGTGCAGACCGACGTGGTAGAGGCAAGGCAGTTCAGCCAGGCAATCGGGAATGGGCTACAGCAATTGCCTGTATTAATGGGGAGGGCTGGAGTATTCCTCCATTCTTGGTAGTTCAGGGCAAGAACCATCTCTCCAACTGGTATACCGACGGCGGCCTCCCACCTAACTGGGTTATGAAACCGACAAGCAATGGTTGGACAAATAATGAAACAGGCCTGGAATGGTTAAAGCACTTTGATAAACACACTACAGCTCGTGCAAAGGGTCTGTATCGAATACTAGTTTTGGATGGGCACGAGAGTCATGAATCGGCTGAGTTCCAAGACTACTGTACGAAACACAACATTATTACTCTTGGACTACCTCCTCATTCATCCCATCTAACCCAGCCACTTGATGTTGGGTGCTATAGTGTGTTAAAACGAGCGTATGGTCGGCAGATTGAGACGTTTATCAAGGCCCATATCAACCATATTACAAAGGTTGAGTTCTTTCTAGCCTTTACAGCAGCATACAAGGAAACAATGACAGTCCTAAACTGTCAGTCTGGATTCCGCGGAGCTGGCCTAGTACCATTTAACCCGCAAGCAGTGCTTTCAAAGCTTGACGTAAGGTTACGGACTCCAACTCCCCCTCGGACGTGTAGTGCCAACTCCCTCCCCTGGGTGTCCCAGACCCCTTCCAACCCAACTGAAGCCCTTTCACAATCAACTCTTGTACGAAATCGTATAGCCTGTCATCAAGGAAGCTCGCCAACTCCACTTTTTCAAACAGTTGCTGCGTTAGCAAAGGGTACAGAGCGAATGGCACATGAGATGACCCTTTTGTCTGCTGAGGTCCGTACCCTTCGCGCTGCAAATGAAGCCCTAAGTAAACGCCGTAGGGCTAAAAAGACTCGTGTCCGCCAAGGAGGGGCACTTATAGTAGAGGATGTACAGGATATGTTAGCTCAGGAGGATGTAGATGAGCAAGTACGACGCGACATGCGTGAGGCGGGGGTTGGTTATAAGGAGGGGCAACCTTCTAGGCGGCGCTGTAGAACTTGTGGAAAAGCTGGTCATAACGCGCGAACTTGTCAAGAAGTTATAGATATATCTAGTTCGTCAGATATAGAGAGCGATAATTAATTTAATATATTGTGGTTGATATATTTAGGTGTAAAGTTCTGTGCCAAGAAAAAGTGATCGACTCGGTGATATGATCGACTCGCTGATAAACCACGTTAGTAGCTAATTATCATTCTATATGACTATTCTACGATTATTACTACTTATAATTATTTGAATTTAGAGAACGGTTATCCTTTATAGTTATATAAGAACTATCCTAGGACAATTCTGGAAGAACCCGAGAGGAGCAGGGGTTGCATAGACGAATGTAAGTACTCGGTACTACTTGTACAGGCTTAACCTTAACGCTATATAAATTTAAGTTTTAGATTCGCTCGATTCGGACAAATTTCACCTGCGCACATTGTGGGTGCTGCCTAGCCAGGTACTGTGCGTGGTGTTGGTACTACGAGGGCGTGCTACGACAGACTTGCGTGCATGCACATGAGGGTATTCCGAGTCTTGGCGCACCCTCAGGCAGCCAGGTAACGCTCCTAGGATAGTCCTAGAACGCTATCGGAACGCTCCTTGAACGCTCCCGGGATAGTTACGAACGATTAACGTAGAGAAGTATTATCCCTCGGGTAATAATTACTAGTAGAGATAATTAAGGAATTCTTAATTAACGTGCATGTATAGCGAACCGGCCAAACAAGCGAACCGGCCAAAACCCGGCGACCCCACCACACCTCCACGAAATATTAAATTTCTCTACAACGAAGGATGCCTCTGAAAAATGACGAAAGCCGGTTAGTCTTAGGTGTGCTTGTTTTCGATTACTTCCAACGACAGCGTTCGGCATCTGGAATTCCATTTCATACCAGCCCCCCATAGGAATATTCCAAGCCATTTATAAGGAGCTCTGGAATATACCATTATGCCATGGAACAACATCTAATAGCCCGGAAAATGTTTTTCCAGTCCGATAGGCCAATAGAGTGTGTGTGTGTGTGTGTGTGTGTGTGTGTCTATTTAACGTCTAGGCGGGCACGTACGCAAGTCACGTGCCCTTCAGTCCCCGTTGGGGCAAAAGACGCCAGGGGGGGGAGGCCCCTGGCTTCCTGTCTAGCTAGCTAGATTATATAAGAGTTTAAAGGCTGTAGCGGGGTTTACATGTACGCTTTAGCTGTTGTTTTGTCCGCTTGAGGAAGTAAAACAGTAGTGCTGCCACCTCTTTGCAGCATGATCCTCCAGCCTGTGATCCTAGCCCCTGTTCGCCGCTGCCTCCGCCTCTGATAATGGAATAAAGTAAATGAGAGAATAGTAAAGAGAAGAGTAAAAGGAAACTAGTAGACTTTTGAGGGCTCCCTTATAAGGTAGGAGAGCTTTGTGTATGTGATATACACACTTCTTGGTAGAACTTGGAGTCTGTAAACCACTTTGCTAGTTTGATAGAGC
>CAJVRM010000280.1:49860-63448 GCA_911693285.1 Hymenoscyphus albidus | reverse complement strand
TGGATTCGACTGTACCCAGAGACTCGTCCTTGCTATCCACCCCTCTATTCGGGACCGTATCCTTTCAGACCCTCGCTACACCTCGGCCATTGAACATAACGCCTTAGCTGACCTGATTCGAGAGAAAGACAAAATCAACCGAGCTGTCCACGGCACTCGGTACTTTAAGAGTAACTCTGGCCTCTTCAATGCTACTCCATACACTCTAGCGTCTACTTCCTCACCCTCTGACCCTGATGTAATGGACCTGGATGCTATAAAGGTTGGAGGAAAGTATGTCTGGACTTGAAAGGATGTTGAGGACAAGACCTGGGACAAGACCCCTGAGTTGAAGGCCGCCCGCAAGAAATTCCAAATTGAGCACAATCTCTGCCACTACTGTGACGAAAAGACACATAGNGCCAAGACCCCTGAGTTGAAGGCCGCCCGCAAGAAATTCCAAATTGAGCACAATCTCTGCCACTACTGTGACGAAAAGACACATAGTCTTCAGGGTTGCGACAAGTTGAAGGAAGCTCGCCGCCGGAAGGAGGAGCGTAGAAGGGAAAGAGTAAGGATGAGGGAAAAGCCTAGTCTCTGTCAACAGTCGCTGCCAGAGACGTGGAAGTCGGAGGAAGGCTTTGATGTTGTCGTCACTAGAGGAAAGGCAGAGAGAAAGTGTGATGGAGGTTCCTTGTAAATTAGTTAGTACTAATAATACAAAACCTTCTACCACCTACCTTATGCTTGACTCTGGCGCTTCAGCTGAAGCTTTCATCGATTCTGACTATGCGCAACGGAACAACTTTACTCTTGAACCTCTAACAAAGCCCCGCCGCCTTCGTACAGCTGACGGATCGTCTTCGTCGGCTGGGGATGTCACTCACTACATCACCCTTGACCTTCATATAGGCCAGCACATCGACCATCAACACCGCTTCTACGTTACTAAACTTGGCTCTCATGAGGTTATACTAGGGAAGCCCTGGCTTACAAGACACAACCCTTTAGTTAACTGGAGAAAGAACACCTTGCAGTTCGGCCAAGACTGTAAACACCACATGAAAAAGGACAGAGTACGAGTCCACGGTCAAACCAAAGCTACTAAAGGGACCCCAAAAATAATTAGAGCAGCAGCATTCCACTCTTACACTAGACAACAAGACGTAGAAGTCTTCTCCCTATCATTATACGAAATCGACCGGAGGCTGAAGGAGCTTACTGGCCAGCAACACCTTGATCTACCCCCGCCAGCACCGGCTGAACACCGAGCAGACGATGGTCTCACAGGCTACAAGCGCATGGAAAAGGAGCTCCATCCTAAAGATTCTACCGAAAACCAAGCAGTACACTAGCAGTCCCAGCGTCACCGGAAAGCAGCTGAACTGTACCTTCAAGGGGTTTCACTTGATGATATCCGGAAGAGTCTTGACAAGTACAATAACCCAAAGACTATTGATCCAACCCCTTTACTGCCTCAGCAATATCACCAGCACCTTCCGCTTTTTCAACCACAAGCTGCAGATAAACTACCCTCTCACAGAGACTGCGATCTCCACATTGAATTAAAACCTGGAACAAAAGTACCCCATGGCCCACTATACAACATGTCTGTCGGAGAACTGGAAGTTTTACGGAAATACTTGAGAGAACAACTTGACAAGGGCTTTATTCGAGCTAGTACATCGCCAGCAGCGTCACCTGTGTTGTTTGCTAAGAAGCCAGGAGGGGGCCTGCGCTTCTGTGTAGACTACAGACAGCTTAATAATATTACGATCAAGAACCGATACCCGATCCCTCGTATTCAAGAGACCCTTCAACGATTGAGCACAGCTAGGTACTATACTAAGCTAGACGTCGTCGCAGCATTCAACCGTATTAGGATGCGAGAAGGAGATGAGTGGCTAACAGCATTCAACACTCGGTACGGCCTCTTTGAGTCATTGGTTGTACCGTTTGGCTTAACCAACGCTCCTGCAACATTTCAAGCCAGAATTAATGAGGTTTTACGCCCCTTCCTGGATATCTTTTGTACAGCTTATCTCGATGACATCCTGATCTTTTCAGATGACCTACTCTCTCACCGCCAGCACGTACACCAAGTCCTCGAAGCTCTTCAGAAGGCTAGCCTCTACCTGGACATCAAGAAGTGTGAATTTGAAGTCCAGGAGGTTCAGTATCTTGGCATGATCATCTCAACTGACGGAGTGAGAATGGACCCTGGAAAAGTCTCCGCAATCGTCGAGTGGGAAGTACCTTCAAACCTTAAAGACTTACAGGCTTTCCTAGGCTTTGCAAATTTTTATCGTCGCTTTATTGGAAGTTTCTCCAGGATAGTTAAGCCACTGAATCGTCTCTCTAAGTCAAACGTACGCTGGGACTGGACTACAGAGTGTACTGACGCCTTTGAGACCTTGAAGTTAGCATTTACTTCAGCGCCTACACTACGTCATTTTGACCCTACAAAGGAGGTTATTTTAGAATGCGACTCCTCAGACTACGTGTCTGCTGCTATTCTCTCCCAGTATTACGATGGAGTGTTATACCCAGTTGCTTTCATGTCAAGAGTCTTTGATCCAGCTGAGTGTAACTATGAGATCTATGATAAGGAGCTATTAGCTGTCGTTCGAGCCTTTGAAGCGTGGCGATCAGAACTCTCAGGAGTAGCCTACCCAATCTCGGTTATCACTGACCATTCAAATTTAAAATACTTTATGACAACGAAGCAGCTCACTCGTCGCCAAGTACGTTGGAGTGAGTTCCTTTCTCAATTTGACTTTGTTATCAAGTCAGTGCCTGGGAAAGCGATGGTGAAAGCAGACAGTAGAACCCGGCTTTCTCAAGACCTACCCTCCTCGCCTAACGACCCTCGAGTTCTATACCAGCAACAGTCACTCCTGAAGCCTCACAACTTAGACCCGTCCATTCGTAAAGCACCTCTTGAGGAGGAGCTAGAGTCTAACGAGAATGGATCTCATGAATTAGAAACACCTGGAGACTCCCCTGAGCCTGAGGAAGAAGACCTAGACGAACTAGATGATCATAAACTTACTCGGCTCCTCAACGAGGGCTATCAAGAAGACCTATTTTGGATTCGGATTTCCCAGGAGATGAATAGAGCCGACCGTACACCTCACTCAAAGGAAGTAGCCCTGTCAGAATGTCGTATCACCGATGGCAAGCTCTACTTCCGGGATAGACTATATGTCCCAGACACGGAGCTAAGAGTTTGGCTTCTTCAGAAGATTCACGATTCAGTTGAGAGCGGTCACCCAGGCAAAGACAAGATGTTCGAGCTAGTGTCTAGGGACTACTGGTGGCCTAAACTTTACAAGGACATTGGGCAGTTTGTCAAAGCCTGTGAGAATTGCCTTCGGAATAAGCTCTCCCAGCTACGATATCAGGGTACTTTGAAGCCTCTCCCTATCCCAATTCAGCGGTGGAAGGACCTGTCTGTTGACTTCATGGGTCCAATTATGACAGTAGATAGTTGCGACCAGATTATGGTAGTTACTGATAGGCTTACAAAGGATTGCCACATTATCCCATGCCATTCAAAGCAGACTGCAGCTGACTTTGCTCGCTTATTTATTCGAGATATTTGGAAGCTTCATGGTTTACCGGATTCTATTATCTCTGACAGAGGCTCTCTGTTTATTGCAGCATTCTGGAAGGCGGTTTGTGACATATTACGTGTACGAGTCGACCTTTCTACTGCATATCACCCCGAAACAGACGGCCAAACTGAGATCGCAAATAAATCTATTTCCAAGTACCTCCGCCAGTACATCAACTATGCTCAACAGGATTGGGTTCAGTTCCTACCATTAGCTGAATTTGCGATGAGGAACGTGCTCAGTTCAGCTACAGGCATGTCACCCTTCTTTGCGAACAACGGATACCACCCTCGAATGAGCTTTAGCCCCCCTCGGATTCCATCTACTTCCCAGAACGCAGTTGCGGGCTTGATTTTTGCTAAGAAGATGAGGGATATCTTAGCACTCCTACATACAAACCTCATTGCCTCTAGAGACAAGATGGAGGAAGCGGCTAATACTCACCGATCACCAGCCCCAGCATACAGGGTAGGGGATATGGTTATGCTTAGTACCCGAAACATTAAGTCAACTAGGCTGATCCCTAAGTTTGACGCTAAGTATATTGGCCCCTTCCGCGTACTACAAGTCATGAACTCTCACGCATATAAACTGGAATTACCGTACGAACTGGAATCGATTCACAATGTCTTTCATACCAACTTACTACGCCCTGCCGCAGGTGTTCCTATGCCAGGCCAGACTAATCAACCACCACCCCCCGTTGCGGTCGATGACAGTGGATATGTGCTCTGGGCAATAGAAGAGATAGTAAACTCAAGGAGGAATAAGAACAAAGGATTTCAATACCTTGTTTGATGGAGAGGCTACGGGGCGGAAGCAGACTCATGGGAACCATTAGCTCACGTGGTGCGTAGTACTGCCTCTATCCGCCAGTTTGAGAAACGTTTTCCACGTAAGACAAAACCTGCTGAGGACGAACGGTTACAAGCCTTGGAGGATTGTGAAGAGGAAAAGGAGAGCCGGGGAAACTGAGAGGGAAAGGGGGACCTTATGTGACAGTTTTTGATTTAGTGAATAAGGGTTCGCTTAGCGAAGTTGCGGGTGTACCCTTCCGTAGATAGACAAATACCTAAGGAATGCGAAGAGCGTCTCTCTTCCCTCCTTGCGAACAATCTATTCCTTGATCCCCACCATAACACCTTGGGCGAAGCACCGCATCTCGTGAGTTCTCATTTCTCCTCCTCATCTAGAAACTTCCTAACAACATGATCCAATCCAGAGCTCCGAAGAACGCACATTGCTCATACTCACAGCACGAAAAGCCCTCGATGAAGCGAACCTCCAGCATGTCCCGATCGTCGCCGGAATAGGCGCAACAAGCACACGAGAAACCATCCAACTAGCTCACTCAGCAGCGAAATCGGGCGCAGATTTCGCAATTGCTTTGCCTCCAGGATATTACGCAGGTGCCCTAGTAGCAAATTACATGCTAGCTATCAAGAACTATTTTATAAAAGTTGCGGCCGAGAGTCCAATTCCTGGGTAAGGAAGCAAGAATGGGAGATGAAAAAAAAGAAATGTGCCGCCAATAAAAAGCAGAATGATATATAATTTCCCAGCGGTAACATCAGGAATCGACATGCAAAGCGATCTCATCCTCTCCATCGCAAAATCCGCCCCGAATATTTGCGGGATAAAACTTACATGTGGTGCCGTGGGTAAACTCACGCGTATAACATCTATCGTGAATGAGCAGTCTTTTGCAACAGAGTATCCTCGAAAGGTGGAAACGGCGCCGTTTAGGGTCATTGATGGATTCATTGATTTCTTGCTGCCGAGTATGGCGGCAGGGAGTTCGGGGGCTATTACTGGACTTGCGAATTTTGCACCCAAGACTTGTGTTAGGTTTTGGGAGTTGTGTCAAGCTGTCCCTGGGAGTGGAAGTTATGCGGAGGCGCAGAGGGTGCAGAATTTGATTGCGAATGCTGATGGGGTTGCCATTAAAATTGGGGGTTGTTACCTTTTCTGGAAGAGTGGATTTCGGTTGCTAATAGATCTTACAGATTTCAGGGATGAAAATGCTACTTAACCGTCTTTTTGGATATGGAGGCGAGCCGAGACGACCATTGATGCCTATGGAGAAGGAGAGGGGAGATTTAGTAATGGAAGAGAAGTATATCAAAGACTTGTTGGAGTTTGAAAGGGGGTTGAAGTAGACTATATACAAGCTATAGAAATTGAAACGTGCTCTTCGGCCGTTTTTGGATATTTGCAATGTGTTTGGACAGATGTTATTGGTGTATATTCTCATGCTTCCTGGTATTAGGATTGATTCATCCGGTCTTTTACTTGCACACGCGGGTAGAATATAAATATAGTAATCAAATGAAATATTCACTAAGTCGTACCCCAAGGGAATAGAGATATCTTAATCTCTATTCGTATTGTTAAATGCAATTCGGGGGAGAAGGCTTGTATTCTCTAAGCTAGCAGCGAAATGGCTTAAACGAGCGAAACACCCTAGCAGTCATATGGCAAACATACTAGGGGATCGGACTGGATCAAAGCAAACAATACCGACAACACTTTGTTTGAACATCGCAATTTTCGCTGTTTGTGAAATGAATATTGTACGAGTAACAGACGCATGAAAGAATGCACATATACTCGCAGTCTACCACTACCTACTTAGCCCTCTATAAATAATTTCTCGCATGCGTTAGAAATTGACCTCTTCCTAAGTCACTTCAATTGCTCCCAGAAATGACATCATCAACAAACCTACAAGTACAATTTATGACTAACTATCTTACAATAATACCCCTTAAGTAGTCGAGGAATAAGCGAGGTACTCGTAGGTAGTACGAAAAAAAGCTTTTTAATATAGACTATTAAGTAGGCCAGATGGATACCTCTAAGGGCTTTTTGAATATATGGGTTTTCTTACTGATATCAGGAAATAGGATTTTGGTTCTCGGGAGTATTTACGTACCCAAGACTGGACTTTCATGTCGAAGATATGACTATATACCAAGTGACTTAGTATCTCACCGCTCCTGACTCACCCAATCACTTTGGGTATCCTTATAACATCCATCACTGCCTCATTCACATGCTCCTGTTTTGCAAAAGAAATTGTGGTCGAGATACCTTTATTCTGGCAGCTCAGTGAATCGCCTATCAATATTATGTCCAAAACAAAAACAATCCTACCCAAGCCATTCCAGACACCCTACCCATCTCAGCACAACCCCAACATCTCCCTCCCCTCCTCCAATGCACACCCATCATCCTCCTCCTCAATCTTACTAGGTATCGGCACATTCGCCAAACACGTCAACCGAAACGCATGTCGTCTCTCCCTCACCGCATAATCCAGCGTTTGACTATGCTGACAAGCCCTCTGGTCCCAAAGCACCACCGTACCAGGCTGGTACCTCACACGACACGAGAAATCATGACCACTCGCAATATGGTTGAACAGGAGCTTGAGGAGGTACTCACTCTCATCATCGTCAAAGCCTTCAATTCTCTTCGTGTATGAGGAATTGACAAAGAGGTTCTTCGCGCCGGTAACAGGGTGAACCGTCACGACGGGGTGAATAGACGTAGTAACCGGTCTCCGCACCGTACTCTTCTCCTTATTATCCTCGATCTCGCGAGAAAGTTGTGCCGCGGTGGTATGCACAGCTTTCAACCCCTCAACTCTACTACGAAACTTCGGACTCAACTTCATAAACGCTCTCTCCGTACTCGCGAAGATAGTATCACCGCCCACGCCCTCAGGCTGTTCAATCACCGCAAAAAACGTAATACCAGGTGGCTAACACTCAGGACTCTGATCGACATGGAATTGAATCGGATTCTTCCTGGCCCAGAAGCGTCTCAATCTCAAGTCTTCTTTCGAATCATAAACGATGACAAATTCCGCGGGGCCCTTTTCAGGATGTGGCATCCAACCATGAACATGCAGGGGCCCAAAATGAGCCGCGATCTTTTCAAGGGGGTCATAGTGTGCTGAACGAGTTTCAATTAGACCTCGGGTTCTGACCTGAATGGTAACTTACGAAGATAATCAGGAAACAGGGGGCCATTGCTGGCTGGCTTTGCAATTTGACTGGGCATTTTCAAATAGGTATGGTTGTCTACTATCGTTACTATGTGTTGTGAATTCTGAGGATATATAAAGCTTACAAAGTAGATGTAGGTAATTGAACCGATGCAAACTTGTTCAGAATCGTCGTCGGCCAACTTGCCGACAGAATCGACACCCCCACCTTTCCTTTGCTACAAATGGCAATGCTGATAACGAAAGTGACTCGATATCGCTGGAAGATTTATTGGGCTACGAATTAACAATATGAGGCGAAATGATATATCGCAAAGTGATCTTACACACACCCGCTCTTACCCTAGCCCGTATGTGTGTGAGACCTTGGTGGTAAAACCCGATGAAGGGAGGAGATAGTCTAGATTTGTATTGTTTTCACAGCAACTCAAATACCGCTGAAATCAAATTGTATCTGAGAAGAATGCTAAGATCGTAGAGTGAAGTAAGTAGCAAAGGTTGACGAGACTCCTTTTTAAGCTGTATACTCGTAGAGAGTAGATTTCTACAGGTTCTACGACAGAAAGTGTAACCATAAGAATCTAGCACAAGTTCTAATTAGGTTTCGGTCGTAATAACAGTAGTGATATATTAGCATCAAGAATATCGACGACAGCACGATAATAAGGCAATAGCACAATGAAATTTAGTGAGCTATCACGAGACGCCTGACTGATTTCCAATGACCAGAATAGAGCACCTATATTCAACCTTAGGGGGGTAACATGAAGCAGAGGGGAAATTCGCTCACAAGTTACATGTTAAATGTATACTAGGTTTTCTCCATAGTGAGGATACCTGGCGCTACTAGGTCGAAATCCAATCGAGGACTTCCATTCTAGTCCACTAGTAGAAATATAGGATAATACGTTATATTCCAAGTAAAATTGCTCTTCTTCTATTTTCCCCTTTGTAACATGGCAAGGTTGCGTTGTGTTAATATTCGAACTTCCAAGTTAACTATCTCCATATCAAAGTGCAGTTAGCTTACGAGAGTATGAGACCGATACATTATGTTGGTGTCCCGAATAATCATCCATCGTAGTTGATGTTTCATCATCACATCGAAATCTTTCTGGTAACTTAGACGCTCGGCGCGAGGAGAATCAATATTTACAAGCCTTGTACTTTACACACCATCTTCTACTGTAAGCGTGAGAACGAATTAGCACTGCCCCTACCATCTCTAACACCACGAATAAATCTCTCCAGCTCCTTAAACCCGTATCTGGTGCTCTACCAACTGCTTCTGTGACCCTTCCTTCTCCACAATCATAGAATGGCTATCGAGGACCTCGTTTTCTCCCAGAAGTTTGGTAATCAGCAGTGGCTCTCAAACCGGCCATCTATAGCGCCGGCACGGTATTGTTGGATTGGTGCCTGGTGGAACATACACTACTACTTGAGGTTCCTGGACTGTAGATCGAACACCCGTTTGTAGAGAGCACCAAGTTTGTGATTTCCATTCGCGTCTTAATATTTAACGTTCACATACCCCTTTTCACACCTGAAAACACGCACAAATCACTCTCCACGTTTTCAACGGCGATTCAACAATATCTTCCTTTCTACTATCCTGCAGTTCATTCCGTCTTTGCATCAGCATATCAAGACCACGTTTGATGCGCGTGGATTCACTCATCAGGTGATCGATTTACCATACTGTACTTGATACTTGGACGGATACATCCAAAGGTGGGTGGAACCCCACTGTAGCACCCGAGTACAGTAAGATTACCCTAAGCGAGAGACCTGGGGCGTTCTCCCTCCCTATTAGTCGTGCCAGAAGCCCGATAACACCAGCTACTCTGTATAATACTCTGCACGATACTCGAGTATATCGTGAGCGCTCCATTCTTCAACCGCCATATCAGTAGCTGTTTGAAGTAGATCTTTTCTGCGTGTGGTGGTCGGCATTAGAGCCGATCTTGCCGAGAAGATAGGAGATAGGATTGTACTACTGTGGAAGCATAGAATCAAGGCTACAAACCTCCATTTAGATATCAAAATCATTGAGGAATCCCAGATTCCCTAGCCTGTACTTTACACTACGAGGACTATTCTTCACTTACACCCCAGCCCTCTCACACGCATCGCGAAGATGGAAATCTCCACGCATAAGATGCACACCAAGACATCCCTTTCAGCCGACAGCGAGGAGAAACAAACCATCTATTCATGCCCAGTAAACCCATCTCCAACCACATTCCCATCCCTTGCCCCCGAGCACGCGGTGGAATATATCGAGTTCCTTGGCTTGAAACGGCATTTTGAAGATAATCCAAAGGAGTACAAGAGGATTGTGCGGTTACGTACACCCCCCTGCCACTCTTCCCTTGTCAAAAACACTCGACATGACTAATGACAATAACATACAAATACCATAGTGGACTTAAGGATTATCCCTATGTCATTCATCTTCTACATTCTCAATTCGCTAGATAGTAAGTTCAGTTCCGTATTCCAAAAATCACTATAGCAAGGGAGCGAAGGCAATTAAGGGGGATAAGGAAATTGGTGTGTCAAGAAGCTTAGGAAAGGATAATCCATAGAATCCAACGCGGGAAATGTCAAGATCTACAGTTTTCTCCCGGATACCGAGATGAGTGATGGAGAATTCAATTTAGCCTTGACATGGTTCTTTTTCAGTATGTTCTCGCTTACCTTCCATCCCTTTCATCCCCTTCAACCCAACAGATTTAAGATATTGTTAGCTTATGCAGGGTTTGAGACACCGTCTAAGTATATCTTTTCCCTCTTTATTTCTTTTGAGAGAGAGATACTCATTTCTCAACCCATCCTGCCAAAACAAAATCATGATCCCGAGATTTCACTTTCTACCCCCTCACTCCCTCACTGCCCCAAATCTCTTATACCAACTCCATCTCCTGCACCTCAACACCTCAACTCCACACCCCCCACTCCACCCCCAAAACAAAACAAACCAAAACTCAAGTTTACCCCATCCCCACCAGCATGTTCCTCCGCAAACACGGACCCCGACGCTGGCTCTCCTCCCTAGTAATCTGCTGGGGCTGCGTGACACTAGGGAGTGCATGGGTGGGGAGTTATGGGGAGTATTGCGTCGCACGGGTATTATTGGTAGTTTTTGAGGCGGGGTTGTTTCAAGGTTCGTATAGTTAGGACATATTTATTTTTTTGAAGATAGATGGATGGAATATGCTGATTATGAGTAGGATGTGAGTAGCGCAGCTTTAATTTGTTTTTGCTTTTGATATAATAAGGAACGTTGACTCGTCGAGGGAGGGAAGGAGGCAATCACGGATGATTAGCAGGTTATCAGGGAGGAACGCTGATCGGTATATTCACGTATAGGTTTTTATACGTTGAGTTATTGGTATGTTAGTGGAGAACTGCAGACGAGGTGTGCGTATTGGTATTCGTAAGATGAGAGAACTATTCCCATTCCATGGCCATGCTATAGTGGGTCTACTAATAACCCCGAACAGAGCCTCTATGATCTCTGGCGCTTTCGTACGTCCACCTACTCTCTATCTCTTCCCGTGCTCCTACTGACCAACATAGGGCGGCCTCCTCGCCTATGCCGTAGGCGGTCTCCAAGGCCGTTTAGGTCTCAAACAATGGCAATTAGTAACCCCCCCTCCTCTCCCTCCACCCAAAAAGAAAAAACCAACCCACTTCCTCGCCATCCTCACAAACCCAGATTCCTCTTCATAATCAAAGGCGCACTAACCATCATCTTCGGCCTCATCGGTCTCCGTTTCTGCGTCGACTTCCCTGAGAGATGGTCATCGCGCCTCTTCAGAGAGGATGAGATGCGCTTCTTGCAGCTACGGGTGAAGTATCAGGATGGTCCTGTGGCGCCGGATGATGAGTTTAAGGGGGGGTGTTTGTGGGAGGCTATGAGGGATTGGAAGACTTATTGTGTTTGTCCGATTTTGATGTTTAAAGGGGTGTTTGGGTTTAGGTTTGCATTTGGGAGTTTGCTGATATGCTGGGGTAGTTGTATTGCGTCGCTTCTTGCTTTTGGGGGGACGATACCGACGAATTCGTGAGTTTGGCCCCCTGTTCTGGCTTAGATTGAATTTGGTTATGGAAGAGGGAGAGAAAGGTTGACAGAAATAGGGTGAACTACACTCTGGCGACCATGGTTAAATCCCTCGGCTACACTTCCATCAAAGCCCAAGCTCTGACGGCTCCACCATACGTCTTTGCATTTTTCTGTGTCATCGAGATAGCGATGTACTCTGATAAGTATCTCTGTCGTGCTCGCTCCCTTCTTATAAGCTGTACGTCCCTCACCATTACCTGCTTACCCACACCCCTAATCCCATCGTCTCCAAAACTAAAACTCGAATAGATGCTGTCGGCACCACGGGACTTATTATTCTTTAGCCTTGCTTGTCTCATGAGAAGCTCTCTGGAGTCGCGTATTTTGCGTTGTTTCTGGTGGTTGCGGGGTATAATATGCAGGTGTGTAAATTTCCTGGGTATGAAGAGGATGGTACTGTAGTAGGGGAAGTGCTGACGCATTTGTGTGTTCAGGCGCCGGCTGTGGGGTCCTGGTTGGGAAGTAATGTGAGAAATCCTTCCAAGAGGGCGGCTGCTATGGGATGGCAGTCAACTTTGGGACAGGTGGGTGCTTTTATTGTTCAGTGCTGTGGAGTTTCTGTTTTGTTTTGTTGATGCTGTTGATATTGATTTCAGAATAATAGCTTGTTGGTGGAACGGTTAGAGCGAATATGTTTGCTTTCCACCGCAATTCAATTGAGGTGGGATAGCTAACTGACTTGACAGATTTCTTGCAAATGAAGCGCCTACGTATCGAACAGGATTCATTCTTATTCTAGTGTTTGTATGTGCTTCCCCTTTCCACCTTAAGTGATCATACTTGAAAGTGTCGATGTTAACAACACACTTCCAGGTTATGATCGGCGGCGTTGGAGTGACAATTCTTAATTGGCTTTGCCTTCGGGCTGCAACCCTTGAGAAAGATCGTCTTCTACCTGAGGACTTGGAAGGAGAGTACACAGAGCAACAACTGTCGGAAATGGGTGAGTATTCGCCTTATTTTAGGTAGGCATCAAGCTCATTCTTGGTGTGTTGTAGTAAACGGTTGACTAATACTCCATGCAGGTACATTCTGTAAATTTCTTCTAGTCTTACTTCTTTCCCATGGAGTGAGCTGGAAAGACTTGGAAGATTGCCGTCGATAGATGTGCGAATCCTTTCCCGACATGGGATGGGTAGATGGATAGTCATGCCGATGTAGCGTCTTGGAGCCGAGTCCGACTTGTTGGAATCGACAGACTGTGGATGCAGTGTTACCCCGCAAGGTGGTGGATGTTGATAATCAGGCATGAGCGTCGACGTGGCAAGGCTATTTTCAGCCCCACACGCGAGACTTTTCTCGGATATGGTATCATGTAGATGGTGATGGGTGCTCTTTCCTTGGTGATACCTACCGTATCCAGTTAGTCGGGTAAATAGAGTTGGTAGATGAGAAAATCAACTCCTCGAGTAGGTCTGGGATGTCATCAAAAAAAAAACAAAGTCAATTCAATGCACTCAGATAAGCGCACATCAAGGTGTGCACACCATATATACCAACCGTGTCACCGTGCCATGCGCGAATCCAATTTTTCCCTCTCGTCCACCATGCAATGATCCAGGACCGAGTCGACTATTGGATGCGCACATGATTCCCTCAGCCGCCAGAATTTCCTTCTCCTTCATGACCAATGACCAATAAGGTGCCATGGTATATTCAAGGCAAAACGAGGCAATCCCCAGCGTGATGAGCAACGGGCAATTGATCATCGCAACCGCTTGGGCGTTGGAGTCGTCGTTAGAAGTATAAAGCGACCCTGTCGATGGGAACCATTCGGCTCTTTCCCCTGCATGCCGCCAGGGAGTCATTGGTTTAGAGCCAATGAGGAAGGAGCGGTTCGTGGGGAGG